>JBCNJP010000024.1:4736589-4778666 GCA_039602395.1 Deinandra increscens subsp. villosa | reverse complement strand
AATCGAACCAAAAGATGATGAAATCAAGGCAGAAATCATTTTAGCACAATCCTCGGTTGATTCAGTAGAAAAGACATTCGGATTTGAAAATTTTGGAATTGTAAAACTACAACCTCGTGACGATTTGTTATCAGAATTATCAGAAATTCCAGTCAAGAAAGCTGTACTAGGTGCAGAACTCAGACTTGGTTTAGCTTTAGCATTCATGCTCGCCGTATTCTCACAATGGTACAATTCAGGATTTTGCAAAGTAGCAGTTGATTTCTTTAAATTTAACATTTCCATTTCCCGAGCATGAAGTTTTCCAGTAAGCTCGTGAAACGTCATTGTAGAAAAATCCTTGTCATGAGTGAGCAGCAAAACATAATTCTCCCACTTTTCAGGTAGAGCTTCCATAATCTTTTCCTTTAAATCAGCATCAGAGTTATCAATACCAACTACCTTTAATTCACTCATTAAATGTAAAAACCGTGAAACGGGAGCAGTAATGTTCTCATTTTCATAGTTTTGAAAATCATCAAATTCTTTGTTCAAAACTTTCTTCCGACTTTTCTTGTAATCATCATTACCCTCACATCTTGCTGAGAGAGTGTTAGAACCTATTTGTTAGCAACACAAACTTATTTTTGTCTTATCATTTGTAATTGATACTTGGTTTGTAATTCTCTTTTGACATGTACTTGGAGAACTTTGTGTAACTCTTAACGGACTTGATTTTACTCTTAGCGTACTTGTTTGAATGTTATCTTAACGGACTTGTTTATTCCTAGCGTACTTGTTTGCTTGGAGTATTTGTTAATGTTCATAGTGTACTTCATTTGTTAGTAACGAGCTTGTTAGCGTATTTGTTTATGTTAGCGGACTTGTTAATGCTTAGCGTACTAGTTAGCGGACTTGTTTATGCTTAGCGCACTTACTAGCGTACTTGTTAGTGCTTAGCGAACTTGTTAGCGGACTAGTCAATACTTAGCGTACTTGTTAGCGGACTAGATAATACCTAGCGTACTTGTTAGCGGACTTATTGATATCTAGCGAACTTGATATAATGCTTAGCGAACTTGTTTTACTGTTAGGATATTTTGTTGAATTCTAGGTAATGATTGTGTCGTGTCAAACATTCTCCTTGTCCCCAGCACACTAGTAGTATAAATACTACTTGGAAAAACCCTATTGAGCACGCATCAACGTTTGCCTACTGCAGAGAGCCTCTTGTGTGTGTGTGTTCTTGGTGTTAGTGTGTGTTTTTTAGTTTTAGAGATCACCCATGGGTGATCGTTGAGGCGAATCCAACTCAAATCGACCATCACACATGATTTCTACACTTGTGTGATGAATCGTATGAGAACAAGATGCTCAAATCAGGTCCTGACAATTTGTATCAGAGCCTTGTTCTTCATTTTTTGAAGTTTTTCTCAAAAATGAAGAAAATCTCATATGAGTTGTCGATTTTGGATGGATTTGCTTGTTGTTTGAGTTGATTCTTGGTAGAAATCACTCAACAAACTCAATGGTGTACTCAGATTTCTGAAAAACTCAAGTTGGATGGTCCGATTTTTGGATTTCAGCCATGAGCGGCTTAGCGAACTTATGTTCCTATTCTTGAGAAATTTTTTCAAAATCGTTTTTCTGTTGATTATATGTTAAAATTGATGATTTTCGAGCATTAGACTATCAAAAACGAACCTAATGGCACTGATTTCTATCAATAACATCAAGTATTGAAGATTTTAGAGCCCAAAAGTGGTGATTTTTGGTGTTCTTCACATAAACTCACTATTTCATTGGTTTAGGTCATTTAGAGTGATTTTTGGAGTTCGTGACAGTTGAGTAACCTATTCCTACATGAATTTCGAAACTATTGATGATCTTAAACATTGATTTTATCAACATTGATTTTTTGAGTTTGAAATTGCTCAAGAACAAGCTGTTCAAAATTTGGCTAAGTCTGGAAATTTGACTTTTCAAAATTTTTTTTTGCTTAAATCTCAGTTTCTAGTGACTAATGATGTTTAATATTGTTGGTCTTGTAGGATTTGGGTATTTTCAAGCAACTTACTACTTTGCAAGCAAGTGAACCGATTGCGACTCGTTCGACCCGTTTACATCCTCTGTCTCGAAATTGACTTGTGTTGATCACTTCAACATGTCTGATCACTTCACTCCTGCTACTCAAAGCAACAATAGGCCTCCTAAACTCATGGGTGCAAGTGACTTCGATGATTGGAAGGCGAAGTTCCTGTCTTACTTGGAATTCGTTGACTTTGACCTGTTGACTTCTGTAGTCGAAGGTCCTGCTGTGTTTGAAGTGGAAGAGGCTACCATTGCTGGCACTGCAGCTGCTGTTGTTGCCGGTGCCGATCCTCCTCCAAAGAAGATGATTCCCAAACCGAGAAACAAATTGGATGTTGCTGAAAAGGTTCAATTGAAAACTGATATGCGTGCACTTGGATGCATTAAGATGGCTATCAATGATGAGTTGCAATACCAATTTCGTGCTGCCACTTCAGCTCATGAAATCTGGGAAGGGTTGGAAAAGAAGTATGAGGGCAACCTGGCTACTAAGGAAAGGAGATTGGATAAGATCAAGTTGGCGTTCAACACGTTCTCTCATAAGCAAGGCGAATCATTTGAAACACATGTTAATCGTTTCTGTCGCATAATTAATGTTTGAATGTTATCTTAGCGGACTTGTTTATTCCTAGCGTACTTGTTTGCTTGGAGTATTTGTTAATGTTCATAGCGTACTTCATTTGTTAGTAACGAACTTGTTAGCGTATTTGTTTATGTTAGCGGACTTGTTAATGCTTAGCGTAATAGTTAGCGGACTTGTTTATGCTTAGCGCACTTACTAGCGTACTTGTTAGTGCTTAGCGAACTTGTTAGCGGACTAGTCAATACTTAGCGTACTTGTTAGCGGACTAGATAATACCTAGCGTACTTGTTAGCGGACTTATTGATATCTAGCGAACTTGACATAATGCTTAGCGAACTTGTTTTACTGTTAGGATATTTTGTTGAATTCTAGGTAATGATTGTGTCGTGTCAAACATTCTCCTTGTCCCCAGCACACTAGTAGTATAAATACTACTTGGAAAAACCCTATTGAGCACGCATCAAGGTTTGCCTACTGCAGAGAGCCTCTTGTGTGTGTGTGTGTTCTTGGTGTTAGTGTGTGTTTTTGAGTTTTAGAGATCACCCATGGGTGATCGTTGAGGCGAATCCAACTCAAATCGACCATCACACATGATTTCCGCACTTGTGTGATGAATCGTATGAGAACAAGATGCTCAAATCAGGTCCTGACAATTGGTATCAGAGCCTTGTTCTTCATTTTTTGAAGTTTTTCTCAAAAATGAAGAAAATCTCATATGAGTTGTCGATTTTGGATGGATTTGCTTGTTGTTTGAGTTGATTCTTGGTAGAAATCACTCAACAAACTCAATGGTGTACTCAGATTTCTGAAAAACTCAAGTTGGATGGTCCGATTTTTGGATTTCAGCCATGAGCGGCTTAGCGAACTTATGTTCCTATTCTTGAGAAATTTTTTCAAAATCGTTTTTCTGTTGATTATATGTTAAAATTGATGATTTTCGAGCATTAGACTATCATAAACGAACCTAATGGCACTGATTTCTCTCAATAACATCAAGTATTGAAGATTTTAGAGCCCAAAAGTGGTGATTTTTGGTGTTCTTCACATAAACTAACTATTTCATTGATTTAGGTCATTTAGATGATTTTTGGAGTTCATGACAGTTGAGTAATCTATTCCTACATGAATTTCGAAACTATTGATGATCTTAAACATTGATTTTATCAACATTGATTTTTTTAGTTTGAAATTGCTCAAGAACAAGATGTTCAAAATTTGGCTAAGTCTGGAAATTTGACTTTTCAATTTTTTTTTTGCTTAAATCTCAGTTTCTAATGACTAATGATGTTTAATGTTGTTGGTCTTGTAGGATTTGGGTATTTTCAAGCAACTTACTACTTTGCAAGCAAGTGAACCGATTGCGACTCGTTCGACCCATTTGCATCCTCTGTCTCGAAATTGACTTGTGTTGATCACTTCAACATGTCTGATCACTTCACTCCTTCTACTCAAAGCAACAATAGGCCTCCTAAACTCATGGGGGCAAGTGACTTCGATGATTGGAAGGCGAAGTTCCTGTCTTACTTGGAATTCGTTGACTTTGACCTGTTGACTTCTGTAGTCGAAGGTCCTGCTGTGTTTGAAGTGGAAGAGGCTACCATTGCTGGCACTGCAGCTGCTGTTGTTTCCGGTGCTGATCCTCCTCCAAAGAAGATGATTCCCAAACCGAGAAACAAATTGGATGTTGCTGAAAAGGTTCAATTGAAAACAGATATGTGTGCACTTGGCTGCATTAAGATGGCTATCAATGATGAGTTGCAATACCAATTTCGTGCTGCCACTTCGGCTCATGAAATCTGGGAAGGGTTGGAAAAGAAGTATGAGGGCAACCCGGCTAATAAGGAAAGGAGATTGGATAAGATCAAGTTGGCGTTCAACACATTCTCTCATAAGCAAGGCGAATCATTTGAAACACATGTTAATCGTTTCGGTCGCATAATTACTGAGATGACGACAAAGAACATCCGACCTAATAACAATTCAATCATCAAGAAGGTCCTTCACTCCTTTCCTCAAGACTTCGCTTCATATGTGACTTACTTGATCGACAGTAATGATCTTTCTACTGCCGACTATATGGATATGATCGACAAGGTTCGTGAGTATGAAGTTCAAGCCGTTGAGCACAACGGAAAGTCTCTCATGGGTGTGGTTACTGTGAGAAGTTCTTCAACTGCTCCCAATGCTGCGTTCATTGCTCCTGACCTAGATGATAAGTTCCAGTTCTCTGTTCCTGCAAGTCTAAGCCAGCTGCTCCTTCAACTGAAGCTGTCACTACTCCCGTCACCGGTCAAGCTTCAAATGTGACTTTTATGCAGCAATCTCCAACTGGTTACTTCGTTCAGCAATCGTCTCCTGCATCTTAACCAAACATAAGCATGGATTCCGACTTATGCAACGCATTTCTGGCCTGCGTGAATTCACAGATGTCCGGAAGTCTTGAGTCCATGACCGTCTGTCAAGAATACCTTGACCAAGTTTCTGCTGATGATCTCGAAGAGATCGACATTAAATGGCAAATGGGCATGATAGCTGCTCGAACTCGAAAATTCTTCAAGAAGACTGGTAGAAAGCTTTTTTAAGCTCCATCAAGCACCAACATCGGCTTTGACAAGTCAAAAGTGCAATGTTACAACTGTCAAGAAATGGGTCATATTTCACGTGAATGTCCTAAGCCAAGGACGTGGAACGGGCAATCCAATTCTGGTGGAAGTAACCAAATTCATCAAAAGCAGGGTGGTGGTGTTACCCAATCTTATCAGAAGCAGAGCAATTCGTCATTCCAGAAGCCACAGAGCACCAGCTCAAATGTCTCTCAATGTGGATCGTCATCCTCTCAACAACCACAAAGATCGGATGAAAGCAGCAAGTTGTTGGTATCGCTTGAAGATTCCAACTATAACTGGACCTCCTCGTCTCAAACTCCGGCTTCTAGCCAGACCAACTATGCTCTTGTAGTGAAGGAAAATGATGGAGAGATAGATGCGTCTAACACAATTGACCCTCTCTTTCCAACCAACTTCTGCTTAATGGCTGGAATTGATGAATTGACTGAAGACAATGCTCAAGTGAATGGAACTGTTACTGAGGTGAGCTCATCTGAAGTTGAATCTGAGGCAAGTAAGAGGCTTGTGGAACTCCAACGCGAAACCATCCCTGATGAGGTAAAATCTGCTTTATGTTCTGATAAATGTATTGAGGCTGTAGCTCGCTATCGCGCTTACAACCTTGAATTGGTCGATAAGGCGAAAGAGAGTGAGAGCCAAGTTGAGAAATTGAAAGAAAATGAGAAAGACTTTTTGATTAAAATCAAGTCTTTACAAGATGACATTGAGGTCATGAAGCATACGGAAACAACTCTAACCATTCAAATAACAGATCTTTTGGAAAAACTAACTTCTCTGAGGACGAGTTATGCTCAGGCTCGAGAAACCATTGATTTGTTGAAACTCAATCCGGCAAATCTGAGTAACATGGTTAGCCGTGATATTTTTGCTAGACTTAAAACTGGACTTCGTTTGACAAGGGAAATTGATGATAGTGCGGCCGAGCATCCGCTTAACCATAACTATTATAAAGTTCCTGAGTTAACCAAGATTAACTCAAAGAGTCATTTAAAATTCATTAATCCTGAGTTGGTTCCAAGTGCTTCCAAAATCTAAAAGATGGAAGATCAGCTCTCTACCCACACGAGTGGATCTGATCTGCCACCAACCGATTTCGCACTTCACTTTGAGGAAGTCAATTCTGATTTTTTAAAAGATGTTGTTGATACAAGTTTTTCTGAGACTCTGACTAAAGAACCAACGGAACATGAATTTCTTGATTTGTTGAAAACATCTGCCGTGGATGGTTAGTCGTTTTTTGTTTGACGACAACTACGAGATTTTAAAACCCACTGTTCCGCAGCCTATTTGGTACGGGCGTACCAAATGGTACGCTGGTGGTCCGCCAGTTAGTAAGGGATTACTATAAATAGTTCATTAGAGAGAGAGCTAGTTAGAACTTCTGTCATATTCTACTCCTAAGTGTGTGTAACTGAGTGTGTAACTCTCTCTCTCTAGACTTTGTGTAATCCTCGTAGTGAATCAATAAAGCAAAGTTTTATTTACTTCTTGTTGCTTATCCGATTACCGAATCATGTAGTAGTAAGATCATATAGTGGTTTTACAAGTGGTATCAGAGCAATTGGTTGCTCTACTGTTGTGATTTTGGTACTTTTTCGAATTCTAGAGTGAGAAAGTTTGGGTTTTCTTCGTTTTTCATCAAATTTCCGCAATTCCGAGTGTTTCAACGATGGAAAATGATTTTTGAGTGTTTCTGAAGTGATTTCGCACCTTACTGAACCAAATTCCAACTCCAAATGTCAAAATTCGCGAAAATCAGTCATGATCAGCGTGGTCCGCTTCTGGTCCGGTTGAAGAACAGTTGGTCCGCAACTGGTCCACTAGGCTATCTTCAGAGTTGGTCAGTGATGGTTATTTTCTGGTCCGCCGTACTATTTGGTCCGCCGTACCATTTGGTCCGCCGTATCAAATTTGGTCCGCTAAGGATATCTGGTCCGCGTCTGGTCCGCTGGTTAACTTTATTCGGAATTGGTCCGCAGGTACAACGGTCAGTAGCCTCTGGTTTGACCCCCAAAATCCGCTTGGAAGACCTTCATTTTTGAGTTCGAAGTTTTGACGGTCGATTTTTAACTTCAAAATGAGTGATTTTCACGCATTTTCAGCTGCTCAAACATCGATACAAGCAATGATGAACTATGATAATGAGATAGGAACAACTCAGAAGGTTCCTAAGTTGTTACAATTTGAAGATTACCACAATTGTAAGAAACGATTTGAGTCATACATATTTTCTCAAGATGTTGATTCTTGGATCCCGATTGAAAAAGAATATGAGTATCCAATGATAAGCCCAAGAAAGCCAAAGATGATAAGTGATTTTGATGCTGATGAAAAGAAATTCTTTGCCCGAGAGAAGAAAACGTATAGCTTTCTTACAATGGCGTTACCTAAAGACTTGATGCATCAGTTTAAGAATTACACAACTTGTAAAGAATTGTGGGATGCTATAGCTGAAAGATATGAGGGTAATAAGCAATACAAAAAGACTCGGACGAAGGTTTTAAAGAAAGAATTTGATAATTTTGGACATTGTGATAATGAAAAAATCAAAGATTTGATTGCAAGATTTTCGCATTTGATCAATGAACTTGAAGTTGTAGGTGTCAAGAAGGAAAGTGATGAATTAAAGGAGAAGTTTCTAGAAGCTTTACCAGAAAAATGGGAAAATTTTGTTATGATGTTGACTAATGATCCAAGCTACTCAAGTTGGACATTCAACCAATCAATAAGCAAATTACAAGCTCCTGAAATGGAACTACTTGTGAAAAAGTCCACGACTCCATCTGTTCAAAATCCTGAAGTATACTTTGGAGAAAATTCTGCTAACATGCATGCTAAAGCAAAGTCACATTCTGTTTCAAGCAGTAATCCACCAGTAACAGCATTTCTTGCTGGAAAGTCAGAAAATACTGGTTATTCTTCAGGCTGCAGTTTTACTATTCCTGATAAATCATCAAGCAAGTCTACTTCTAATCAAGCAACAAAAGATTTAGCTGCTTTGTTATCTGCTTTCATATCTTCTTCGTCTGGATCTATATTTAGTCAAATTGGTCAATCTGGATTGTTTGGTGAGGATTTAAATCATCTGGATGATGATCAATTGAATAAACTCGATCTGGAATGGCAATTTGCTATGGTAGTTGAGAGAGGAAAGAGATTTATGAAGAAACATGGTAAGACATCTCTTCTTAAAGGAGAAACGCTTGGTTTGAATAAACGAACGATTCAATGTTTTAAATGTGCCAAACATGGACATTTTGCTCGGGATTGTCCTAACAAGTCATCTGACAAAGGTACTTCTGATAAGAATGTTCACGATAAAGACGTTAAAGCTATGATATCTCAAACTGATGAAGGTTATGATTGGGTTAAAGACTTTCCAGATGAATCTGCATTTGTAGTCCGCCCTTCAGATCATTATGCATTGATGACAAATATTGAGGTTGAATCGAGTGGGTATACATCTGAGACTAGTAAATCTGAAACAAGTGAATCTGAAGTTAGTGGGTATGAGTCAACATGTGATTTTTGTACTAAAAAAGAAAGGAAGATTCGAGAATTAATTTCTCAAAAAGAAAAATTGATTGTTGCAAATGAGAAGAAAGAAGAAGAATTAGAAAGTCTCGAGAAGAAGGAAGAAGAATTAGAAAGTCTCAAGAAGAAGTTTGAAGATTATGATGAGATTCTCATAGTAAATGAGAATTTAGTTAAAGAAAAGAATGCTTTGATGGAAGAGTTTGTTGAGCTTCAAACAAAATTGGACGTAATGGTCAGTTCAGATACTGAACAAATTTTGAAGTTGCGAACTGAGAATGAAGAGTTGGTCAAAAATGTTGAGAAATGGTAAAGTGAAGCAAAAGACGCGATTGGTGATTTTGATAATTTGTTTAAGAAATCAACTGCAAGAGTAGAATCGCTGAAGCAATCTTATGATGTTCTCAAGAAGGAGTTTGACGATGTTACTGCTAAGGAACATGATCGTCAACTGGAACATTCAACATTACTTGATAAAGTCACAACTTTGACACATGACAACAAGTTCCTGAAAAGAAATATTGAGATTCATGAGGAAAGGGTGAAAAAGA
The DNA here is from genome assembly GCA_039602395.1 of Deinandra increscens subsp. villosa. Taxonomy (NCBI): domain Eukaryota; kingdom Viridiplantae; phylum Streptophyta; class Magnoliopsida; order Asterales; family Asteraceae; genus Deinandra; species Deinandra increscens. Next base: position 4,769,301 of record JBCNJP010000024.1, on the reverse strand, counting down.
TTACTCAAGAAGTATATGATGCCCATGATCAAATGAGACAAGAGAAGTTTTTATCAAATAGAGCTTCGGAGCAATTGATTGAATCAGAAAAAGCATTGGGTGAAGCTCAAAAGAAGATTTCTGATTTAAATGTTGAAGTTTTGGATCTGAAGCGACAATTGAACAATTTGAAGAATTCACATTCTTTCACAAGCTACTTGTGTATAGATGAAAATTTTAAGAAAGTTTTTGGAAGCGAAGAGTATAATCAAATTCCAAATCCAGTTATCTCATCTGATGCTCCGGCTGATATTCATTCTTCTGACATTACTGGAGATTACACTGAATTTGTATCTGAGAAACCAAAGTTTTCAACCAAGCAAGTGGAGACAGATGCGATGATAGGGTCTGAAGAAAAGTTGGCTGCTGAGCTTGTTCAAGCTAACAATTTGAAGGGTATTAAAGCTAAATTTACCGAAGTTCCTCAAGCTGGTTCTTCTAAGTCTCAAGTGGATTTGTCAAAGTTACACGGTTATAAACGATCCGGTTTGGGTAATAACAATCAGAGATTTGAGCAGAAAGACAAGAAGAACATGTCAAAGAAGACTCAAAAGGTGAAGAAAGATACAAGACTTGAACAAATCTATCATTTGGCGCATGTGTTCATATCAACAATGGAAAAAGGATTCGGAGGAAAACAAAAGAAGAAAGATTCATCTACAAGTTCTCCGAAAGAATTTTCTTCATCTATATCTAATTCTACTCCGCGTAGTCCTACTTCCAAATGGGTGCATGCGAACATGTTTCAAGTTTTTGATGATTGTCTTGATGATTATGAATCTGATGAAAAATGTCATCGATTTCAGGGCAAACCACAATCTAAACGATCATATTGTTTGTGCTATCAGTGTCGCCGAAAGGGACACATGGCACCGGATTGTTCTGAATTTGCAACACGTTCATTTTCAAACAAGTCTGCCACTTTGATTGATGAATCAGGCAGAATTTTTACTGAGTCACCACCTTTCAAAACTAACTCTAAATCGAAACATTTTTTAAAATTTGATTCAAGTGTTGGTGGGTCCTCACGTGATGATGACTCAGTTAAAAATGAAAAAGGAAAATGCAGTGGCGACCTAAGTTGGTTACCAATGCTGCAAATGATTTTACAGAAGACACTGGTCGACCAGATGCTGTGTGCTTCGGGTCCTTTGAATACTAACTTTTAAACCAGTGTGCAGGTTTCTTCAAGAAGACATGTCGGTGATTGTGAAGTTCAAGCTTCATGTAGTTACTGATAGTGGAGTCTCTGACTTAACTTAAATTGAATGATCCATATTTCAACCTAAAAGTTTTTCTGAAAGCTTAAACTGAAAGGTATCAGTATCGATTGGTCAATTTTCTTTCTTTTTACATTTCGTATGTAGTTTAGGGGGAGAAAGTTGAAAAACCAAAAATAGCGTCTTTGTGTTTTTGTTTGTGTTAAAATGAAAATCCACAAATAGAGTTTTCATTTTAAGGGGGAGAAAAATGGAAAAATACAAAAACATTGAAAAAGGGAAAAATTCAAAAACATTGAAAAATGAGAAATTGTATCCAACATAATTGGAAAATGATGGTACATTGGCTTACGTGTCTGGCTCATGGATAAACTAGATGAAAAAGCCATAAGATCATTGCTCGATATGCTTGGTAGGCTCGGCATTTAATCAGAAAGTATTCAAATGTGATACACATTAAATACTAATGCTTGACCAAGTGGACAACATCTTGATGCATATCACATGATATATCAAGAAAAGATTTGTGGAAAAGAAAATGAGAAGTCATTGTGTATACATGTGTTCATTTTGCAAAGATTTAAACTTGTTTAATTTTCTTTGTTTTGTCAAACGATCGGACTTTCTTTGCGTATCGAAAGATCGACCTGATCGTTGTTCGTTTGACATTCTGCTTTATTTTCTTTGGTGTTTCGTATAACTCATCGGACTTTCTCTGCGTGTACGGGAGTACCGACCTGATTGTTGTTGAGTTATACAATTTCAACTTGTTTTAATTTTCTTATATTGTTAAATCCGAGGCCTTATCTGCGTATCGAAAGATCGACCTTAAGGTAGACGATTTAACTTTCTTATTTCTTTTTGCATGGAACACAGTTGACTGATTCATGAATACGATCATTATGTGATTAAATCACAAATGAAATCATAAAGTGTGATATAAAAGCAAAAACATATTTGAGTATGTCTGATAGTGTGGGGTACACTGGTCAAAGCAAACTTAATCAATACAATAACATATCCAGATGTTTTGAGTATGATTATGCCTGAGTTTAAGTTGGACAAATTATACCAGTAATCGACATGACTTGTGTGCTGAAATAATTGAAATTAAAGTGTAGTTCAGCATGTCATGACCGATATGATCTCAAGTTGTGATCTTTCTCACAAAAGACAAAAATAGTGTGTGATTCAGTATTTCATTTCTGTATTGCATTTATGGTTTGTATCTAAAAAAAACCAAAAAGATTTTTGGTGTGTTTTGATATTAAAATTTCAAAAAGCCAAAAAGATTTTGTTTTTATTTGTTTTCGACCAATCGATACATGATACGAAATCAAAATTTCAAATCTATATCTTATATTCTCAAAGAGAAGTTTTGCGCCAAGATTAAATTAATTTTCACAAGAAAAAGAAAGCCGCGTCTCTGTCTTCTGAAATTGCAGGTTATCTGTGTGACAAGACTCAAGCATGGTGAAAGGGGGAGTTTGTTATATCTTTCACAAGTGGATCTTGAAGCTCAAAGACTGTTCAAGATTGATCCTGCCATGCAAGCTCTAATTCTGACACGATTTCAAGTTGAAGATCGACCGCAACGATGTTGAAGATTTAAGACTGAAGTTTTGTTAGAATATAGATACACTACACGTTAAGGGGGAGTTTGTTAGAGCATATTCCTATGCTACGTGTGTCTCGTGTATTGTATCTAATCTAGAGCATCTTTGTGAGTCTTAGTGGTAACATACTAATGTCGGCGTACCAAATGGTCCGCAACCTATTTGGTACGGGCGTACCAAATGGTACGCTGGTTTTCCGCCAGTTATTATGGGATCACTATAAATAGTTCATTAGAGAGAGAGCTAGTTAGAACTTCTGTCATATTCTACTCCTAAGTGTGTGTAACTGAGTGTGTAACTCTCTCTCTCTAGACTTTGTGTAATCCTCTTAGTGAATCAATAAAGCAAAGCTTTATTTACTTCTTGTTGCTTATCCGATTACCGAATCATGCAGTAGTAAGATCGTACAGTGGTTTTACACCCCTTTCTTTTGAATTGTTTTAAATACCTTGGGGGATCATTCCTGAATCAAACAAACACACTTTTACTTGACATTATAGTTATTGTACCGAGGTAATGGTTACATGTTCTTTTCCGTATCCCAAACTATGGTACATTATCGTTATAAACGTTTGTACAACAGAATCCCACTATTAATTGAATTCGGTTAGTTCTGTATGAAACGATAACTAGTGAATAGATCTATTTGGGTTGACAACCCTGTCCAGTTTGGGCGCTCCAATCCTGACACCGGTAATTGTCAAAGGGTACATCTCAGTTATTCTGCTCTGTTCGGTATTTCTCGGGATAGAATACCATGAGTGGGTAAACCGTTAGTATTCAAATTTGAGGTTCATATGAGACCATATCAATAACTACAACAGTAAGCCGAGTAATGACAAACTCTGAAAACCTTGATCGTGCACAAGTCTGTCATTAAACAGTGCAAACCTTGATGTGCACAAATGTTTCAGCAAACTGTGTAAAACTTGACTGACACAAGTCCATAACCTTGAATGCCTTAAACTGTTTACATCTTATTTACAAGTCAATAAAACCTGTGAACTCACCAACATTATGTTGACTTTTTAAGCTCATGAATTTTCAGGTGTTTAACTGCTGCTTGCTTGGATTGACACTCATCATTAGGACCTGCATGTTGTTTGGTGTCATAGTCAACACTTAGCGCATTTGAAGTTTTCATCACCAACACATCAATTTGTAATTATAATACTTCACAAACTCAACTTTTGTACTTCACAATCATTGTTTTACTATCACTACTTTCCGCTGCAACTTGTAACACATTTGTGCATAAATCAAAACGTTTAATCATATAGAGGTCGTTCAATGTATCCACGACTATGACTCCATGACGTCACACGCCTCCGTTCCCGAAAGTTCAGGGTGTGACAAAGCGGAACAAGCAGTTCAAGTGGAAGTCTTGAGTTCAAGCGGAACAAGCAGTTCAAACTGAAGAAGCAAGTCTTGTCCAGTTGTGAATATTCCAGGTGAACTCGATTATCCACCAGATAATGAGTTCAACCGGACTTTTCCTGAGAAGTCTTTTCAGTAGTCTAATCCCTGCAAAAGCTTCATGGTTGCTTCCTTATCTGCCAAAGCCGCTCTCCCAAAGTAGATTGTTGCTAATCACACGTAAGATATCCCATCTGTCGAAGATTATTCTATTGGTAGTATAGTTTGCCTTTTGTAACTAACGGTCTAGATGATTGTATGGAAATCAATGGCTATCATAGATTTCGCTTAGCACTATATATAGCAAAGCTCGTCTTCAACATTTGTACGCATGAATTTGGGCAAGACTTGTGTAACCGTTTAGTAAAGTGAAGGTTAACTTAAATATGAAGGGTTAATCTTGTAACTAAATCTTGTAACTTAATTAGGTGTTAAGAATTTCGATCCTACAGTTTATGAACGATATGGATTGGTTCATCATACATTGAATATAGGATGAAAAACTTATCAAGTCTTTCCTTATAAAATGGTTGAGTCTTTTTAACTTAACCACACTTTTTAATTTAATCACAAGTCTCTTTTGAACTTTTGTATATTGGTTATGAATTCAGTATCTATTACTACTATCCCACATTGATTCTTAGATAATTTTTTAAAGTTCTACATCTCTATAAAATGAGAGAAATAAAATTACATTCTCCAAAATATCAAAATCACAAATTGGTTTGTGAAACGATATGGATTGGTTCATCACAAATTGAATATGGGATGAAAATCTTATCAAGTCTTTACCAATAAAATGGTTGACTCTTTTTAACGTAACCACACTTTTTAATTTAATCACAAATCTATTTTAGACTTTTGTATGTTGGTTATGAATTTTGTAACTATTACTACTATCCCACATTGATTCTTAGATAATTTTTTAAAGTTCTCCATCTCTATAAAATGAGAGAAATAAGATTATATTCACCAAAATCTGAAACCTACAAGTTTGCTTGTAAAATGATATGGATTCGATCATCCCACATTGAATATAGGATGAAAATCTTATCAAGTATTTCCCTATAAAATGGTTGAGTCTTTTTAACTTAACCACACTTTTTAATTTAATCACAAGTGTCTTTTAGACTTTTGTATACTGGTTATAAATTCAGTATCTATTACTTCTATCCCACATTGATTCTTAGATAAATTTTAAAATTTCTCCATCTCTAAAAAATGAGAGAAATAAGATTACATACCAAATCTCAAACCTAAAAATTGGTTTATGAAATGATAGGGATTAGTTCATCCTACATTGAATATAGGATGAAAAACTTATCAAGTCTTTCCTTATAAAATGGTTGAGTCTTTTTAACTTAACCACACTTTTAAATTTAATCACAAGTCTCTTTTACACTTTTGTATACTGGTTATGAATTCATCTTTTGTATACTGGTTATGAATTCAATATCTATTAATAATATCCCACATTGATTCTTAGATAATTTTTTAAAGTTCATCATCTCTATAAAATGAGTGAAATAAGATTATGTTCACCAAAATCTGAAACCTACAAAGTTGCTTGTGAAATGATATGGATTAGTTCATCCCACAATGAATATAGGATGAATTTCTTATCAAGTCTTTCCTTATAAAATGGTTTAGTCTTTTTAACTTAACCACACATTTTAATATAATCACAAGTCTCTTTTAGGCGTTTCTATACTGGTTATGAATTCAGTATCTATGACTACTATCCCACATTGATTCTTAGATAATTTTTATAATTCTTCATCCCCATAAAATGGGAGAAATAACATTACATTCTCCAAAATCTCAAACCCATAAATTGGCTTGTGAAATGATATGGATTGGTTCGTCCCACATCGAATATGGGAAGAAAATCTTATCAAGTCTTTCCCAATAAAATGGTTGAGTTTTTTTAACTTAACCACACTTTCTAATTTAATCACAAGTCTCTTTTAGACTTTTGTATACTGATTATGAATTCAGTATCTATTACTACTATCCCTCATTAATTCTTAGGTAATTTTTTAAAGTTCTCCATCTCTATAAAATGAGAGATATAAGATTATATTCACCATAATCTCAAACCTATAAATTTGCTTGTGAAATGATATGAATTGGTTCATCCCACATTGAATATAGGATGAAAATATTATCTTGTTCCCTATAAAACAGTTGAGTCCTTTTAACATAACCACACTTTTTAATATAATCACAAAACCTCTTTTAGGGATTTTTATATTGGTTATGAATTATGTATCTATTACTACTATCCCACATTGATGCTTAGATAATTTTTTGAAGTTTTCCATCTTTATAAAATGAGAGAACTAAAATTACATTCACCAAAAGCTCATACTCACAAATTGGTTTGTGAAACAGTATGGATTGGTTCACCCCACATACAATATGGGATGAATATCTTATCAAGTTATTTCCTATCAAATGGTTGACTATTTTTAACTTAACCACACTTTTCAATTTAATCACAAGTCTCTTTTAGACTTTTGTATACTGGTTATGAATTCAATATCTATTACTATTATCACACATTGATTCTTAGATAATATTTTAAAGTTTGCCATCTCTATAAAATGAGAGAAATAAGATTATACTCACCATAATTTTCTTGTGAAATGATATGAATTGGTTCATCCCACATTAAATATAGGATGAAAATTTATCTTGTCTTTCCCTATAAAAATGGTTGAGTCTTTTTAACTCAACCACACTTTTTAATATAATATGTGACAACTGCCAAATTCCCAAGTTAAAACCGTGTTAGTCCCGAAACAACAATCGTTCACGATATCGTAAACACAAACAAGTGCGGAAACCTTGTTTGTGACTGATTCGACAAGAAGATGATGAAATAGACTTGATATGAGATGAAGAACAAAGCAACACAATCAAATCTTGAATGGAGAACAATCAATCTTCTATTGAAAGGAGTTCACGATCGTAAATACAAGTGATATGCAGAAAATTGTAATCGAGAACTAGCCCTCATCATAAACTACTTGGGTATTTATACTACTCATACGAAAACCCTAATCATAATCGTAAACCCAATAGGTGAAACCGGCCCAAGAAGCCCAAGTCGTAATCACATCAATCCCAAACCAATATAAGCCCAAGTCTAATTTTCATGCCTCACAATGTATAGCCCAATAATCTTTTCCCCTAGGCATGAACCATTAGACGGTCTAAGGAAGAAGCAAATCAAATCGGAAGGTGTGAGACTCCTTCCTTGACCTCCATTCACGTTCTACAATCCGGTTTGCTGTAACATGAAAGATTCCCACCCTTATAGCATTTTCATAATCAAGCTCATCACCAAGAATAGGTTGGGTGGCCAGGAGTTTGATATCACGTTCTCCAAACCTCAACAAATCAACTGGATCATAGAAGCGAAATTCTCGCATCTTCTTGCAAACCACCACCACCTCATGAGTTGTTGGATCATAGAACCAATTATCAAGATTTCTCAGAAGTGTACCATCTTCAATCTCGTCCAACATGTTGATCACTCGAGTTCTTTTGGTGGGGGGTCGCCTCACTTCTCCAACAGGCTCATTAGTGACAGGATCAGTTCCAGTATGAACCCATCTTGTTTGCTTGAGGTCAAAGTTTGCAAAGTTTTCCTCAAGATGGCTCATTAGATTATCACGAACAAGGTCGCCATGTGCATTTCTCCATCTGTTAATGAAAGGAGCCCTCAACAACTTCCTCATCTCTGTCTCAGTCCAGGAGTGAAATTGACCCCGAGTTCTGTAGTACTCGACTGGACTGTACCCGTCTCTGATCACATCAAACCGTTTCTTCTCTCCATCATAGTGCTAGCACAGGATAGGTTCACGACTTCCCCTTTTGTCGATTTCACTTTCTCCTACATCAATTGAGTATACTTAGGCGGAGGTCCCTGGAAGAAATCCTTGAACCAATTTTCATGACTTTCCGATGCCTTCGAGATGAATCTTCCTCCTCTAACATAATCAGACATCTCTATGGTGTCATCTCCTTCATCTTCTTGCACTACTTCAGCAGTTTAAGCACCTTGCGAAGAACTCTGAGCATTTGAACTATCAGTCCCCTTCAAATCTTCTAACTTCTTCCTTAGTTCAAGAAACCCTGGATACAAATACCCAATGCTTGCTTCATTCTTGCTCTCCTTCTCCTTCAACCTCTTGTTTTCTTCCTTAAGCTCTTTTATTTCTCCCTCTCTCTTCCTATTTTGAGATAACAGAAAGTTGATTTGAGGATCAGCACTTATCCGAAGGTCTACCGGGAGATCACCATTTTGAACACTTTCTCCAATAAGTGTTGGATATGGACGAAAACTTGGAATGATTGGATTCTGGCTTGATTTAGTAAAAAACATTTACTCTCACTGGGCTGGGCTCAACAAACGAGCTATCAACTTTGAAGAATTGCCTTTCCTCACGAACTGGGCTGTGTTCATTCAGAATAGGACTTTCAGTGTGAGTTAGAGTTGGCTCTTGGATATCAGCTTGATCATCAACCGGAAATGTGCTCCCAACATTTGCAGGCTCAGGCACCTCATCATTCTGATCATTTGCCCTTGATGATGCGAACACCATCAGGCTTGAGCTTGTCTTTTGAAACTTAAACCGGATAGATCTTGGATCAGATTTCTTCCTCAGTGAAGGTTCATGCACAGGAATAGGTTCGGCAAACAAATCATCACCAACAACATTAACATTCTTGTGGGATTGTGGCATCACTTGAATAAGAACTCAAGTCATCCCTTGTTCTCTTGTGGCTGATTGGCTCTAGATCTTCATAAATGTCATTTGCCAAATTCTCATCCTCTGGGAAAATATCATCCATCACATTCTCTTCATCTGAAGGTACATTCTCTGGATCCCCCTGAACAATCACTGGAACATCATGATCTTCACCAACAGATACATTGACTAGAAGTTCTTCAGGTTGAGGATCTGCTTCTAGTTCTTGTTCCTTCGCAACCTCAGGGAAAGCACCTCTTTTAGCCCACTCAAGTCTTCCTTGAAAAGTGCTCTTTCCCCTTCTATCTTGGGTTTGCAGACCAAAAACACCATCAACCATGAATTTTATATCCAGCTTCTCAACCCTTTCCTGAATCATTGGATCTTTCTCATAACCACCATGTGTACAAACCTTGGAGTCATGAGAAATTATTCTCTGGCGCTCAAATCCGCAATACCCACCCAATCTAAGAGCATCATCTTCGAAAAGTTAAATTCCCAATCCAAAGCCAGTGCAACAAATGCAGTGCCATGCACCTTGTTCAGTTGATCGAAGCTTGTTCTCTTTCCCAAGAATGATTTCTGTAAGTAGTGTGCCAAACACCTCCAGTAGTGTGGCAGTAGCTTCTTGAAAATAGGTGGGAATTTTCTTTCATCCCCCAAAAGACATGCACCCTCTAACACTTCATTCTTCGAATATTCCATTTTGTCTTCTGCTCTATTACAAATATTCAACCCCTGGCGAATATCTTCTTCTACGATCTCGATTCTGCGGTCCTTGAACAGTTGCAGTGATCCTTGTTTTATCAAGATTTGCCCTAGCTGTCAAACCCCTAAATTTCCCATGCGCGGTAACTCACCGTAAGGAGCGTGACAAACCAGGATCCCAGACCATTAGTTACACCAAACAACCAGTAATTAATAAAAATACGTTTCATATTTCTTTAAAATATAAATTCAGACTTTTACAAATGCGGAAGCGTAAATACAAATAGAAATATAAGTAAAAACATTGTCACCCAATGTGACGTGACTTGTCCGAAGACACTAAAAGTGTTTCAAAGACTCATGCATGCGTACTCGTGATACTCGAACACCTGCGACCTGAGAGAAACATGTTTTAAAGAAAAAGTGTCAACCAAAGGTTGGTGAGTTCACAGGTCTTGATATTCATAGTAAAGTTTCTCCGCCTATGAACACAACAGATTAAAGTCCATAGGTAAGTTGTGAAGTTTGTATCATATTTCCATATCGTAGGTAGCTAGCCTAAAGTGTTCATGTCAGTAGATAGTTCGCAACCGAGGCTTACTAATAAGTTGTAGGAATCCTCCTTACGTGTTTTGCCTTCCCCGTGTCCCACCAGAAAAAACGGTACGCTTAGGCTAATATTGCTCTCAGTCCGACCGCCAGTCGGGTGATGCATCACGTGCCCGCTGCGAGGGGTTTGTCAAACCACAGTAGTACTACTCAACATTACCTCGCTATTCATTATTAACGGTTCGATATGTAAGGACTTAGTTTGTGGTGTTAAGCAAATCTAGTACATATGATATGCTGTAAACGATTCCAGATAAATAATAACAGCAAGTAGCAACTAGCAGGTCTTGTGATCTACCAAACACCTAATGAGCATATATACATGAGTGTGTGTTCAAGTAAAGACGACTAAGTCTAGACCAACGGTGAAAGATAGACGATGTCAATTATGACATGACGAAGGTCAAAAATCTTAAAACGAGTCGATGAATGCAAATTGTTAAAATCATGATGAATACAAAAGTTGACAAGAAAAGAAAAGTATATTATTAACTAATAATATACATTCATGATATCGAAATGATAGAATATGTATATATATATCTATACTACTATATAATGTATATTGATAAAAAGGGCATTTTTGTAATTACAGGCGTCTTAATTTTAAGACGTTTTCCACTTTTGACTTGAGTCTGATTCTCCATCTGCCCTTCATCGCAGACCAGACATTCGTTCATAGCTTTCGATCCAGAGTTCAATGGGACGCATGCTCTTTTAATCAGAGAATCTCCTCTTTGAGTAAGTTTTCGATTGTTTTTCATCCTTCGAAGTCATGAACCCTAATTTCGGAAAACGCCATCTTAGACTCAGCGGCGGACCTGTAATAGGCCCAGAGGGTCCCCGGGGACCCCCTCAACTTTGTACGTAGAGTGGGAATTATGTGAACGGTTTTTAAATTATTATTTTTTTGTGTTCAGGATTTATTAAATAAAATGTTTGGTAAAAAAGAACAAGTTTGTCTACCATAGCCTAGTGGTAATACTCTTTGTCTAATATTAAATAGGCTTGAGTTCGACTCCGGTGGTCTCCCAACCCCACTTTTTTTTTTCCATTTACTTGTATAAATATTTTGCCCACCATTTTTCATTTACTGTTGTATTAATGGATACTTCCCCACTTCCTTTTTTTCATTAAATTTACTGGGTAACCATTTCCACTTTTAATTTTTATTAACTTTAGTGAGAAGAGTAAATAAGGGGTAGCTCTAAATCTATTGACTATTCTTCCATTTTCATCTTTAAATTAGTTTCATTCTATACCTATTTTTTTTCAAATACATTCATCATAAACCCCTTTATAATAAACTATTACAATATATAAAAATATATATTTTTTTAAATCGGCTCCATTCAAAACAAATTGTTGAACATCCTTATTTTCGTCTATTGAAATCTTGCATCATCCTTATTTTTTCTATATTATTTTAATTATAACAACGATATTTCTTTTGTTTTTGTGTCGTATTTATCTTATGTGACCAACCCGATCCAGACCAAATTTCTATATGTATGTTCTTATGAAACTAAAATATCTAAAAATAGTGACTCCGTAAAAAAGAAAATTGTGGACCTCCTCAAAAACTTTTCTAGTTCCGCCCCTGCTTAGACTTTAATCGAGGCAAAGATGAAGACACGATATTGGGGGAAAAGATGCAGACAAACGCGAGAAACCAAAGAAACCTTGATTTGAAATTCGAATTGTCATCTCAAATTTGAAATTTGAATCCTCTCCCTCACATACAAAGTAAACGACCCAGAGAACCTCTCTCAAATTTCAGTTGTTATCTTTCGTCTCCTTTGTCGCTTCTCTAAACTACCGGTTAGTTTGTTTTATACATGTTTGATTTGAAACGAAGTTTTTGATTTGAAACCACTTCGTTCTCCTATTCTCAAATGCTTATTGAAGTATTCAGGGAAGATCGATCCCCTGATCATTTTGTTGGAACGTATTGATGTTATTTAGGCAAAAGGTTATCTTGAATGTTCTTTCTGCAAATTTCCTGATGTTTTTCTTGTTTATTCATTAAAGGTTTAATTTCATTCATGTTCCATATTTGTATGTGCTAACGGAGAGATTTAATTTGCATTATGCAGAAATCATGTTCTAGATTCACATCCAAACATCCCCCTTATAAAGGTATAATTTGCATTTTGCTGACTTCTTAATAAATACTGATGCTAGAAAGAATATAAAGTGAAGATTAAGATTTATCTACTTCTGTTTGATTATAATGTCTATTTTATAGTGGAAGATAAAATCTGTATGCATAAAACCTTTTGAGAATGAAAATTTGAAAACTTTTGATTTTGGTTGGTAATCTGGAGCTCTACATATATACAGGTGTAAAGAGGTAAGTTGTGTACATAAGCCAGTAATGTTGCAACGGGTAGCCAGTAATTTGAAGCCATAAAAGTCTTTAAAAAATGATACACCTGACTTTTATAAAAGACACGTGTATGCTATTCATGTTTTTGTTAATATGTTAATTAAAATTGATATTTAGATGTTTTGGATCATTAGAAAATGCAGGTCTACTTGAAGAGATTTAATAATTACATGGATAAATGATGAAGTCAAATAAATTGTGTAATTAAAGTGGACATATATCTACATCTTGGCTTTTGAGGTGGGCTCATAGTTTTGTATCAGTGGGTTAGAATAAAATGACATAATTATAGCGTATGTTTGAGCAAATCAGAATTTGTTCAAGGTATACATGAATTAGTTACTAGATTTAATAGTTTTGGTATGTTTTTTAGTTTCAAACGTTATCGTGAAGCATTGATACGTTTTTTTCATTTGCTATTTCATGTTTTATATTCTTTAGAGGTTTGGATCATTCTCTATTGATTGTTATATGTTACGTGGTTTCTATTCATCCTCAAGTTGTTTTGAGGATTGAAGGAGTTTTAATTGCTATTAGATTCATATAAGAGCGCCCACATTTTTATTCTTCTACTTTAACAAGCCATTGACTACTTTAAGATTTCTTGTATGCATCCTAATTGTAGTTCCTGTTTTAACTACTTTAAATTTTTGTTGTTTTTTAGTTTTCTACTGGTCCAAGAAACACAGGTCAAGTTACAGCAGTTGAGTAGGTGCCATTGTAGTTTAGGTTCTATAAACCTCCGCCATGCAGACTAACCAGGTCCTGGTTCGAGCATACAGATTCTTATTGCCTATTCAGTACATATCAAATATTTCCATGTTTTAACTCAGAAGTCGAAAGTCCAAATTGGTTATTGTAATGCTATTTCTATGTGTGATAGAGTGAGCAAAATAAAGCTCTGCTACATCTTACTCTTAATTATTTTCAAATTCACTAGCTATGTAATGATTTGAAGCACTCCATGGACTTGAGTGCAAGTTCAGAGACTATCTATCGGGTTTTGACAATTGCTCGATTTTATTACTATCTTTAGTACCACTATTTTGCACAAATTACACTTTCTGTAATTAAAGGTTGTGAAAAAGTTCTCATATTTTTATAGATAAATGATGAGGACCAATAATGATAACAAATAACATTTTTTTAAATCCCAGGTTCACATTTGAAACGTATACTTGATGATACACGTGCTAAAGTCGAGTCTGATGCACCATATTTTTGGGTGATGGTGGCAGCATTAAAGGCAGTTCGACTCTCACATTATATGTACATAGTTTAAACAAAAAACTGCCTCGAGTCAATGAATATGTTTCTTGATTGCAGGATTCATTGCTAATGAAGGTGGCGGGGAGGCTCCACTTTAGTCTCCACGCATTCTCCCATTAGTCTCCACGTTTTCTAATTTCATCTTTTTTTTTCTTACAGGCAACTTTGGTGCAGAATTTGCAGTTGCATCTAACGGTTATGTAACATTAATGTAGTTTTTAGTATTTTTATGTGTATTGTGTTTTGGTCACAGCAGCCTCTAAATTCTTGAATGATTTTGCAATTTGCTCTTTTGTAATAGGTGTTTTCTGTGCATATTTGCTATTGCCTAACCCCGCTTACGACTACAGCTTGTTAAGGTGTTCATTCAGTAAGTCTTCGTCTGCGATTTCCCTTTTTTTTGTCTGTGGTATAATTGTATTGTTGTACGAGATTGAGTTAAGTTTTTTGGGTGTTTGGGCATAGAGATGATTCTGCATATTTCATTGGTTTTTTCATTTTAATGGTTGGTTGCATCTGCCGCCTCACTGTTTTCAGCGATATAGGTATTAGATATAGGTATGTAGACATAGTTCTATACGGGTTAAAAGTTTAAAAGAAAAAGATTTAGGACCATTTGAATTGACAAAAAAGATTTGAGTGTTGGTTTGGAACCGATTTACCTCTACTCCGAAATGAAAATGCAGAACCCTCCTCCTTCCTTTATTACATTGATAATAATATTCATTCGAAGGGGAGAACCCTCACATGTGAGGCTACTGTTACTGACTTCCAAGAAGTCAGGCCTTGGTTCTTAGTACGTGTGAACTTTCTATAGAAACAACAATTCACAAAATTGAAGAGGCCTTGGTAACCACCTGTAATGACTTCTCCTATCAATGACCATTCAAATTGTAATTCCTAACTTCTTATATTTTCCTTCTACAGGTTTCTTATCACCATCCATGACAGTTACACCGACCCGCTTATAATACTTCTGTCTCTTCTTGCAATCGAAGGGCTTCCTAGGGACTTTTACATCAGGATGCAGAAAGACAAATCAACCGAGGTGCATTTCATCGTTCAAAGCCTGCAGCTGCTACATCATCATCCACAAAAAACAACTTTATGAATATTTTTGATTCAATATGTACATAAACTTGATAGACCCTTTTGCTATATAATGTAGAAAACAACTTTATGAATATTTTTGAAAAAACAACTTTATGAATATTCATGACTTCTACCTTACAACTCATTTGGTTTTAAATTACTATGTTTGTGACCAATATATATTTCAATTCGAGTGTTTGTTGTTATTTGTTTGAGTTTAATAAAAAACAAATACCTTGATGCAAATTGTCGTGCCGCCATAACAAGCGAACAAAAGACGAATAACACGCTATACACTGTCGCCGCCGCAACGCGCGGGCACACGACTAGTATATATATATATATATATATATATATATATATAGGGGAAGGATCCTGCGAAAACACTATTTTTTTCTGAGAACTACGTAAACAAATCTTAAAACCTACATAACTTTTTCATACGTTAATATTTTTTTAAAAAATTTGCACCAAAAGTCTTAAAATTATATTATCTTTAATCCTATAAAAGTTTTAAAAAACTTAACGCTTTTTTTATTTTTTTTAAATATTATTTTGTGTGGTGCACATGTGCATCACAAAAAAAACTCATACTTTTAGTATGAGTTAATATTTTTTTTTCTTAGTTGCACCATATGTCATATATTTTCATCATTTTTTTGCGTTTTTATTGAATGATGCACATGTGCATCATACCAAAAAACACGCTCATACATGTGATATACATTAATAGTTTAAAAAGAAATTGCACCCTAAATCTTATAGTTGTGTTATCTTTAGATTTAAAGAAAAAAATAGCATTTTATAACTTTTTTTAATTATATGATGCACATGTGCATCACATGGGAAAAAAAACGTTCAGTTTTTTTTTTTAATATTTTGCTCCAGATTTAAAGATAACGTAATTTTAAGACTTTTGGCGTAAATTTTATGAAAAATCGTTAACGTATGAAAAAGTTACCTGAGTTTTAATATGTGTTTTCGCAGTTTTCACAAAAAGATGTGTTTTCACAGGAACCTAACCCTATATATATATATATATATATATATATATATATATATATATATAAGTATTTAAATAACTAAATAAATAACAAGTTCTCCAAAAATACACTTATATATTTATAAATATTTATATAAATATGTATTCAACGTTTAGAATGTTTATATCACCAAGTACGTATAATTATAATAATTCATTTACGTATTTTCTACACAAGCGTAGAGATTTATAAAACGTTCCATTTATATTCCTAAATACGTATATTTATAAGTTTTCCAAATATGTATCCTTTTATAAAGCATCGTCAAATAACCAAATGTTTTATATAAAATAAATTTATATAAGCCTATGAGATAGCGAGCAAGATAACAACGTCTACAAAGATCCAAAATAACATTGGAGATCGATGATAGGTTGAAGGTCAAGAAAAACACAAAACAAAAAAAAATAAACAAATAAAGCAGAACATTAAGGGGGTCACTAGGTTCGAACCCGTGACCTCCGATTCACTACCCAATAGCCCTAACCACTAGGCCAAAGTTTTGTTTTGGTTAAATCTCGATCAGGAATTTACTTATTTTGACAGTTAGTGAAGAGAACCAGTTTACAAGAAAATAATAAAAAGTTGAAGTTGCTGAGTTTCGAACCCGCGACCTGAAGGTTAGAAAACAAGGCTAGGACCGCTAGGCCAGATGCACGTTCTCGTTTGTGTTTGGTTTGATATTTTTAAAATCACAGTTTAGCAGGGAACATCTTCCCCACTAAAACCCTAGTGTGACCCGCCGTTACCAACCCAATAGAAAGAAGAAGAAAAAAGAAACGCAGAACATAACTAGAGTCATGCGATCATGTAACAGAGATTGTACTTACGATTAAGATGAACATGGGGCGCGAGGATGGTGATGGCGTTTGCTTGAACATGAAAACGATTCCAAAACTTAACTGCAGTTGCGATGATCTTCGGTGGCTGATAAATGATCGAACAGAAGCTTATAATTGGTCACCAGATAGTAGCGTGAGGGTGGTGAACCAGTAATGAAAACAGAAGCAACAGATCAAAGAAAATGGTCGGAGACGATCCGGGTTTTCCTTGCGATATACTTTATGGTGACTATGGCGGCCTGAGTTGCAACAAACGGTAGCGGGAGGGTGGTTGATGTTGATCGGAACATTAATCAAGTAGTCACATGGGGATGGCAGAAGTAATTTCCGAGCAACAAGGGTTGGTTGCGATGATTCACGGTGGTTCGCCGGAGATCAAAAGAAAGGATGAGAGGTGGTTGTGAAAGGTCGATCGAATGACTGAAAGTAGTGGTGTGGTGAAGGTTAATGATCGATGGATGTAACCCAGTGCAATAACTCGACCAAATTGATGGCGACGGTTACGGAAACGAAGATCTCGATGGTCCACTGTTACTACAAAGTATTCCAATTCGATTTTAATCATGTGGCGTAATCTGACCCTCCAATCTTACAATATGAGTGGTTAAGTTTCGGTAATTACATAATGATCCCTCCACGTTTGTTTTAATAGAAACAATTCTAGGCACTTGCAAATTAGGTCCCTTCAAGTTTATAAACTTATAACGAGCTCTAACGGATTTAACGAGAGTGACTTGTCGATGAATATACGTGTTATGAGAATACATATTTAACGTGTAACTCTTATTCACATAAAATCATAAGTTCACTTGTCACATAAAATGACAAAGTGTTCACGTAAAATAATAGAACATGATTTATATAAAATCATAAAATATAATTGTCCGAGTTAATTTATCGACGTCCAGACACAAGTGTATGCTCTGATAGTGGTGGTTATACAAAACTCTAATTTACTAAAGTCAACATAGTCAACACATAAATGTTCAAACAACATTTATAACTGTTTAAGTGTATTTGAATTAGAAAAAGACTTAAAAAGGACTTGAAAAAGACAGTTGAAGAATTTTCGTCCCGAAAATTGAATAACGCGGTTAACAAGTTGGTCACAAAAGAGAAAAAAAAATTCTGAGTCGTCACATCATCCCCTTGTTGAAAGAATTTCTTCTCGAAATTTAAATTAGTAAAGACGGATTCCCGAATCGAATTGACGGCAATGTATCCAAAGAATCCCAGTTTCCTACTCCAAAAGGAGTGATGGATGTTATGATCAAGAATGTGTACCCGACGTTGAGGAGATGTCAAATGTTTAGAGGTTTTCGAAACGAATTCGAATCGAAATTATAGAAAATGATTTTCTTATCAGGCATTCTCTTACGAGAAGAGTTGAATAAAGGTAATACAGGAATCATGTTGCGTGACCAGGCCGAACAGAGTAACATGGTAACATAAGTATCTGATATCTAAATTTCAATACGAAGAGGAATCATAATACGTCCGAGTAGTCTCCAGCTATTGTACCCAATGCTGGAAGTGAGGTTCCCACGTCCTGTCTCGTTTTCAGTTAAGAAACTTGCATTCACCAATAACCCAAGTCAACTGAAGAGGAAGAAATTTGAGTACGAGAAAAATGTGTGTGCATCAAGTCAATCAGTGTTTGTTTAGTAGACCCATTGTCTCTTGAAAATGTAAACGTCTAAATTTTTACCTATCAATTAGCAAATAGCATAGAATTACCCAAAACTGGTCAAGTTAACATGAGGACTCATTGATTGGGTTAGCACTTTATGAAGTTATGACCAATTAAGTTCACATAATTCGTAGTAACATTCAAAATTACCTTTCATGCAATAACGGTTCACATAGCATTTGAGTATCTATAAAGGCTTCCTAAAATGGTTGATATGGCCAACGCATACTAGCATGCAATCTATCATGAGGGTCTTACCATAAACACATACAATTTTCCCAACACCTTATAAAGTAGCATACAACCATGGCATGGCATATCTTCAGCACATAATTTCACAAACCAACAAACACAACCCATACGGTGCAAAGTTGACGGGGCAACTTCACACAGTCTTGTCATTCCCACCGGGGTAGGAGACTTAGGACCTTGTATGGTGTATGGTTTTCATACACAATCAAGTTAATACATTCCCAACATGTCATTTTCTGGTTCCTAACACATTTCATACACATAACTAATCAAGCAATTCTACTCAACTTGTGTTTAAACTAGCACTTCAATGATTAATCAATTCATATACCCTAATCAGAGGATTAGATACTCAAATTTTAGCATGCATAAACATGTATGTTATATAAATATTTCTCATGAGAAGATCAAGCAAACAAACTAGTTCATGGTTAAAATTGTTCAGTAGTTGCTCACATACTAAAAATATTACTCGTAATACACTAATTTTATGACAAAAGGACTCACGTCTAAAGAGAAATCAAATCAAGAGCCCACTAGCATTTAAAAGGTAGCACGTAGCAGTTTGTCTTAGAAAAGAATTACTCAATTTTGTTAATAATTGTTCAAGAAATCACATAGACAATTAGGTTCAAATTCAAGTTGGAGTTCAGTATCATACCACATATCATCATGCACATTTTCTTGCTAAAGAATCCAAAAAATTAGAGTGAATATCCAACAAAATTAAAGTGTAACTATGAGGTACCGAATATCGAAAAGTGATCTGCATGATTACTCATGGCATCAAGCATGAGAATAACAAATTGAGGAAAAGTGCCAACGACTTAGTTCATCAATTCGAGTAAGCGATGGGATAGCAAGCATACAATAGTTGTAACTACACATTTCAACGATGACATGTGAGTTTAAACTGGTAGTCGTGAAGATACTCGCAGAGAGGATGCAAATAACGTAATGGATAGTATAAAATTCAGAGAGAAATACATAGCGTGCTTGGCAGGATTTGGCAAGGAATTCGTGTAAATAGATATCGAAATGAACATGTCAAGGATTATACAATCCAACAGGGTAAACTTACATGTTTCCTTTCTTGTCAAAACTTTGGTTCCAATGGTCTTCAGATGTAATATAAGGTACAAAAGTGTTATAAAAGGGTGTTTGTGAAACCCATAACATCAGGTAGTTCAAAAAGTGGCTTTGGCTTGGGTTTCCTGTATATATGCGTTTTTTTGCTAGGTTTCAGTGCAGGTTTACCGCGGGTTAAAAGATCTAATCGGGTGTTCCATAAAAAGTGACCGGGAGGGTATCTCTTTAGTGATAGCTAGAAAGTTAATAAAAAAGGAAGAGTCAGTTCAAGAATAGTTTTCCCTTAAAGGGAGGTCAACCTACTTCCTAAAAGTTGGAGTTGATCATCCGATCAGGTGGTTTGTTATTCATAAGGGAAAATCTCTGGTGTTTAAAATGTTGATGATCATATGAGTCAGAACTCACATCTGAATCATGCAAGAAATTCGCTTTACGAGAGTTTTCTTCTAGACCCGGACAATTGAAAGCATGGAGTTTGATTATTTCGGTTATGTCACTTTTGGTAGGAATACGTAAGAGATATCTGTGATCTCGGAAAAAGTAGCGTTAAGCGGTTTTGTCGAGGATATAGTCCTGTTAGATGGAGTTTCTCAAGATGAGGCTCTTGTGTATGACTCTAAAGTCAACACTTGGTCCGGTACTGGTCCCACATTCATCGTGCCACTAATGTTTATATATAGGGTGTACCGCAGCTAACCCACCACACTACCAGCACCTTGAAGGCGTACTAGCTACCTACCATTACACCACATTGGATATTTTTATTAGAAATAAAGGACGTCAAGTTTTTTTTTTCTTACCATACGCTTGTAAAGGAGGCGATGGATTAAAATCTCATTACGATGTGCAAACCAAGGGTGTATGAGTTTCCATTCACAATACCAGTAAGATGCGTAAGGTTTTCTATTCTAGCGAATATCATCGAGAGGTTTGCACGTGAGCGCGAATATCATAACGCTTCGGATTTCAAGTCGATCAATTTTTTTTAACAGACCAATAAGGTTTAGGTTTAAGTTAGGGGTTCATCAACGAAAGTTTTTTAAAATGGACGATGTGGATTTGCCTACCAGAAATTTGTTGATAGTTGCTATGACTGTAGCGTTCATGCTCGATGGGTGTAAATAGGGTTTCCATAAAAAAAAACTTTGTATTGTTGCTGTGATTAAGGTGCAAGGTAGTCTAATCATAAATGGTGTTAGCTAGTAGAAAAGCTAACCAAAAGTATAACACTTCCCAGTTTGAAGCTCGAAAAATTATCCAACACAAAAAAGAATTACAAAAGGCCAGAATTAGAAATCGTTGGTTGTTAAATCGTAAAAGTTCCGAATCATGCAGAAAAAAATCAATCGCAGAGGTTCAAAAGGTCCATCAGAATAGTCATCACGTTAAAATTAGAAGTTATCAGTTTGAAAATCAGGAAGGCCTTTCACTAACACTAGCCCCATTGGAGAATGAAAATATGCTTGCGGTGAGGTAAGCAGTTTGTACAATCGTGATGATGTTGATGGCAACAAGTTTTGTTTCGCACAAGAAAATCAGGAAGTATGAATCTTCAGAGGCTAACTTCACAAGAGTTTTCAGCGAAGAACTATGTTCCAGTGCCCGCGATATATAATTCATTTATCCAATGTTGTCTGGGTTTTTGTCTGGTTAAGGTTCGTCTAAGTTTTCTAACAATCAAAAAATTTCCAAGAATTCATGTGGTAGATAAAGTCGTAAAAGTAAAGTTGTGATTCACGATGAATAATAAAAAAACTGTCAAAGATGTCGTCACGATTTTTTTAGGTAAGGAAAACTTTTCATCAAAGTACATGAGTGAAACGATGTTCCTTTAGGACTAGCATTCATAATATGTTTCAAAAGATTTCTCGAAGGGATTAGAATCCATATATAGGAGAGATAATATCATGCGCGATAATGTTTACTATGATATATGACTTCGACCATTTGGGTGAGTTCAACATGCTCAACATTTAATGCCACTGGGAAGAAAAAAAATTACAGGAATTTGGTCCCAATACGACCATTGGCTTGCCTAGTAGGATTCTCCAGGATTTTCATATACTGCAAATTACATTTACGTGGGCACCCGTAACTATGATTTACTTTATATGATCACCCTAGTTCCTCTTACTTCAGCTACCAGGTATGGGGTGGTCACTAACCCGTGGTTATCTTGACCAGAATTTGTTTAAGAGACAAGTTTCAAGAGTAAAATGTTCACTTTAATTGGAGACCCACCCGAAGTGAGTCAGCCGGAATTTTAGCTCAATAGGATCCGAATAGGGTTTATCACAATGAACCAAGCTTAGCTCGACGTTAAAGAACACTTACTCCACATAAAGACATGATCACAATCCGGTACATAAAGAGGGGATATCAATTGGCCCACATCAGGTTTCGTTAAGGTTATGATACTTGTACTCAAGTTGTATTATTCCAATGCACAACGCGATAAGATTGAGAAGAGGAAGATCTAAAGAGATCAAGGAAAATGTGAAAAGGATCAGGGTAATAGAGGCGGATACAAGTGCCCCATGAGCAAGCACTTGAATTCAAACAATGTTGCCACGGTAGAAAGTTGGATGATCGCGCTATTAACGCGTCAGGATTACGTTCCCTAAACATGATAGTTGGGAAATATATGCAAGGCAGGTATAACAAGAACCTCCTAAGTTATGGGAAAGGTACAAGGATAGGAAGAGGTATTACACCACCTTTCCTATGCAACATACGTCCATAATATGGATACTACGCCCAGTTGGTTAATCCAGAATAATCCCGAGCAGCAAAAGACTAGTCAAGGGTGAATATGTGATTCCCTGATCTGTATTGACGTCCCGTCTTCCATGGAGGTTAAGCAAGAGATACACGACTCAGAGATGTTGAAGACGACTCAAAAATAACCGGCTCCTTGCCATGAATATAAGAGTGTTGGATGATAGAAACAAAACGACATAATGTAGGCCAGGTACGTGTTGGAGTGAGTATCACGATGCATGGGAAAAACATTTAAGTGTGCAACTAATGCAAAACAATTACAGTCTAAGACCAAAATCTTAGTTCGCTGTAACCATGGGCTCTGATACCAATCTGTCACACCCCCAAAATCCCCACGCGCGGTAATGCACCGTAGAGAGCGTGACAAACCAGGATCCCAGATCATTAGTTACACCAAACGACCAGTAATTAATAAAAAAGACGTTTCATATTTCTTTAAAATATAAATTCAGAGTTTTATAAATGCGGAAGCGTAAATACAAATAGAAATCTAAGTTAAAACATCATCACCCAATGTGACGTGACTTGTCCGAAGACACTAAAAGTGTTTCAAAGACTCATGCAGGCGTACTCGTGATACTCAAACACCTACGACCTAAGAGAAACATGTTTTAAAGAAAAAGTGTCAACCAAAGGTTGGTGAGTTCACAGGTTTTGATATTCACAGTAAAGTTTCTCCGCCTATGAACACAACAGATTAAAGTCCATAGGTAAGTTGTGAAGTTTGTATCATATTTTCATATTGTAGATAGCTAGCCTAAAATGTTCATGTCACTAGATAGTTCGCAACCGAGGATGACTAATAAGTTGTAGGAATACTCCTTACGTGTTTTGCCTTCCCCGTGTCCCACCAGAAACAACAGTACATTTAGGATAATATTGCTCTCAGTCCGACCGCCAGTCGGGTGGTGCATCACGTGCCCGCTGAGAGGGGTTTGTCAAACCACAGTAGTACTACTCAACATTACCTCGCTATTCACTATTAACGGTTCGATATGTACGGACTTAGTTTGTGGTGTTAAGCAAATCTAGTACATGTGATATGCTGGAAATATAAAAGTTATATAAAAAAACAGTAAAGTGGGGTCGTGAAACTCACGTTTAGGTGCACAATGATTCCAGATAAATAATAACAGCAAGTAGCAACTAGCAGGTCTTGTGATCTACCAAACACCTAACAAGCATATATACATGAGTGTGTGTTCAAGTAAAGACGACTAAGTCTAGACCAACGTGAAAGAAAGACGGTGTCAATTATGACATGACGAAGGTCAAAAATCATAAAACGAGTCGATGAATGCAAATTGTTAAAATCATGATGAATACAAAAGTCGACAAGAAAAGAAAAGTATATTATTAACTAATAATATACGTTCATGATATGGAAATGATAGAATATGTATATATATAAAAGTATTTACATAACTAAATAAATAACAAGTTCTCCAAAAATACACTTATATATTAATAAATATTTATATTAATATGTATTCAACGTTTAGAATGTTTATATCACCAAGTACGTATAATTATAATAATTCATTTACGTATTTTCTACACAAGCATAGAGATTTATAAAACATTCCATTTATATTCCTAAATACGTATATTTATAAGTTTTCCAAATATGTATCCTTTTATAAATCATCGTCAAATAACCAAATGTTTTATATAATATAAAATTTATATAAGCCTATGAGATAACGAGCCAGATAACAACGTCTACAAAGATCCAAAATAACATTGGAGATCGATGATAGGTTGAAGGTCAAGAAAAACACAAAAAAAAAAAACAAATAAAACAGAACTTAAAGGGGTCACTGGGTTCGAACCCGTGACCTCCGATTCACTACCAAGTAGCCCTAACCTCTAGGCAAAAGTTTTGTTTTGGTTAAATCTCGATCAGGAATTTACTTATTTCGACAGTTAGTGAAGAGAACCAGTTTACAAGAAAATAATAAAAAGATGAAGTTGCTGAGTTTCGAACCCGTGACCTGAAGGTTAGAAAACAAGGCTAGGACCGCTGGGCTAGATGCACGTTCTAGTTTGTGTTTGGTTCGAGATTTTTAAAATCACAGTTTAGTAGGGATCATCTTCCCCACTAAAACCCTAGTGTGACCCGCCGTTACCAACCCAATAGAAAGAAGAAGAAAAAAAAACGCAGAACATAACTAGAGTCATGCGATCATGTAACAGAGATTGTACTTACGATTAAGATGAACATGGGGTGCGAGGATGGTGATGACGGTTGCTTGAACACGAAAATGATTCTGAAACTTAACTACAGTTGTGATGATCTTCGGTGGCTGACAAATGATCGAACAGAGGTGGCTGATAAATGATCGAACAGAAGCTCACAATTGGTCACCAGATAGTAGTGTGAGGGTGGTGAACCGGTAGTGAAAACAGAAGCAACGGATCAAAGAAAATGGTAGGAGACGATACGGGTTTTCGTTGCGATATACTTTACGGTGACTGTGGCGGCCTGAGTTGCAACCAGCGGTGGCGGGAGGGTGGTTGATGTTGATCGGAACATTAATCAGGTAGTCACACGGTGATGACAGAAGTAATTTCCGAGCAACGAGGGTTGGTTGCGATGATTCACGGTGGTTTGCCGGAGATCAAAAAAAAGGATGAGAGGTGGTTGTGAAAGGTCAATCGAATGACTGAAAATAGTGGTGTGGTGAAGGTTAATGATCGATGGATGTAACCCGGTGCAATAACTCGACCAAATTGATGGCGACGGTTACGGAAACGAAGATCTCGACGGTCGGCTGTTACTACAAAGTATTCCAGTTCGACTTTAATCATGTGGTATAATCTGTCCCTCCAATCTTACAATATAAGTGGTTAAGTTTCGGTAATTACATAAGTGATCCCTCCAGGTTTGTTTTAATAGAAACAAGTCTAGGCACTTGCAAATTGGGTCCCTTCAAGTTTATAAACTTCTAACGAGCTCTAACGGATTTAACGAGAGTGACTTGTCGATGAATATATGTGTTACGAGACTACATATTTAACGTGTAATGCTTATTCACATAAAATCATAAGTTCACTTGTCACATAAAATGACAAAGTGTTCACGTAAAATAATAGAACATGATTTATATAAAATCATAAAATATAATTGTCCGAGTTAATTTATCCACGTCCAGATACGAGTGTATGCTCGTATAGTGATGGTTATACAAAACTCTAATTTACTAAAGTCAACATAGTCAACACATAAATGTTCAAACAACATTTATAACAGTTTAAGTGTATTTAAATTAGAAAAAGACTTGAAAAAGACGATTTGTCACACTGGCAGTTCCTCAGAATTCTCTCACTAGTTGTTCATCTATTAGCACGTGCGTCCTGAGAGAATGATTGATTTTGCACACATTCATCCCAGCAACAAGAGAGTAGAACAACTGCATGTGTTTCTCTGGAGGGTCATCCAAATAAGCAGGTATGCAGTGGTCTCTTTCAAAGTGAATTTCTTCGTCAATCATTTCTTCTGCCATCTGAGAAACCGAGACAAATGTATTAGGTTTAATCACATCATTGAGCAATTAAGTTCAATTGATTATCACATTATCCTTTTAAGTTCTAAAATCTCAATTGAAACTTTTAAAAGAAAGAATTGGATTTTGTTCCACAATTTTAACAAAAACACACTCTTAAAATTAACTTGTTCAATTTATCTTAAAAACAATTAAGTTTGATGAGATTTTAAAAACATTTTAAAATTATTTGATCGTTTACAATTTTAAATCATAACGATAATAGGTTTACAATCCAATATGTGGGTTCATGATCGGGTCAAAAGAAGTCCAGCATAGGTCTAGTCGTAAATGCTAAGCCCGATCGTAAACATCATTATGTCGTAAACACCAAACGATCGTAAACGCTGACGATTGTGAACACGGACGATTGTAAACACAGGCCATCGTAAACGACATCGTAAACATGAACGGTCGTCTTCTTCCTCTGCAAAGCTTCGAAAACACATTAACAATCGACCTTGGTGCAAGAGAAGCACGGCTTCTAATCTCGAGTAATTGACAAGAAAATTGACGGAGAAGAAGATCGACAACCGGGTGAAGAAAAATACACGGAAACTGTGATTAAACCGACGAATCAAAGATGAATCAGTCGATTGAAGTGTGTTTTGTGGTCGGAAAGTGTAGGCGAAAGTGGTGGCGTACACGATTTCCTCAGAGAACAGTCGGAGCTAGCCGGAAATCGTTTTTCCGGTGAAAGGAGGGCGGTGGTTAGGGTTTCTGATGGTGGATCGTAAATGCAGAGAGGAGGAGGATGAGATCGTAAACTCAGAAAGAAGATAAATTGGAAATGAGGGGTTTGGTGGTTTTGATAAGGAAAAGTTCAATTAAGGCCCCCTTCAAGTTTTTAAAACATATCAAATGCTCCCAAACCTCATTTAAATGATAAATCACTTGAAAAAGTCTTAATTTTGAAAATTTTGGGAATTACAAAACTTCCCCTTAGACTCATACCCCAAGAACTTGATCTTAATCATAAAAAAAATGAAATTTTAACCAGACAGAAACTTACGAAAAGTTAAGAATATAAAACAAAGATAACTAATACCGAAATTAAATATATACTTGCCTTGAAGCTGATGATTTTCATGGATCATATCAGACTTATCTTTGACAGAGGAACCCTTTTCAGCTTCCGTTACTCGACGCTCTAAACGATTGCCAGAATATTTGACCGCATAAACTCACATCCAGTCATTTTGAAGTGCTTGATTATGGTACAAAATTACCGTCATGTTTAATCGTCCCCACACCCAATTGTTCATAGCAAAACCTACCCAACCTCAGAGTTTATTGAGGATTCACAAACCCCCAACTTGAGGAACCATGCAACACCGTAATAACTACCACTTATTTCCTTAATTATCAGTTGGTGATCAGGTCGGCCGCATAAGCACGCAGAGAAGACCAAACAAAATAATTATTTTATTATTTTTCTTTTTCTTTTCATTTTTCTTTTTCTTTACATTTTTCTTTTTCTTTTATGTGGTGTTGCCATAACAGCAGAAACATGGCGTGTGAGAGAGTGAATACTAGGTAGATAGTTAGATACCACTCTCAACCCATTTTTGTTGGGATTCAGTTTTTTTTAAACCATGTAAACTAGGATGGGAAACTAAACATATATAGAATTTAAGTTTACTGCACTTACATAGATGATCATAGTTTTTTGTTGAGCTTACTGACACATCATCTTTGAGCAGTCTTGCACTTCTGCTTTACACGTGTCAGTCTCCGATTGTCTTGAACATTTATATCACTTCCTACCAACTCAAGACAAACACAAAAACTTTATAAAAACCTCAAACAGATTTTCAGATTTTTAGAAACTATAACATTTCTTCCCCTGTTTTTATGAGGCTTTTGAAATATAAACGCACATTTTTAAATTCTTTTTTTTTTGTTAATTAAATAAACCAAAACTATGTACAAACAGTTTTGATCAGATCATTCCTCGAAGGCAATCATCCTTAGGCCTTCAACACACATTTCAAAATTTTGACGAGGAAGAAGTTTTGTGAAAAGGCCAGAAACATTTTGATCGGAGTTTACCTTTTCGAGCTGAATCAACTTCCTATCATAGCAATCACGAATGAAATGTACCTTGATATCTGTGTGCTTTGTTTTGGAATGTCGAACAGGATTCTTGACAATTTGCAGAGCAGCAGCATTATCACAAAAAAAATCGAGTATTGAGGAATTCCATACCGTAGTCAGTGAGCTGATTCTGAATCCATACTACCTGTGAGCATCCAGCTGAAGCTGCCACATATTCAGCTTCTGCAGTTGATATGGAAACGGTATGCTACTTCTTAATCTGCCATGAAATGAGTCTGTCTCCCAAATATTGACACCCACCAGTTGTAGATTTCCTGTCAAGATCACTACCTCCATAATCACTGTCAGTAAATGCAAATAATTGAAAATCAGTATTCTTAGGATACCAAAGCCCAAGCTGAGGCCTGCCCTCCAGGTACCTAAAAATAAATTTAACAGCAGCTAAATGAGAGAGTTTAGGATTAGCCTGGTAACGTGCACACACACACACTGCATGCATGATATATGGCCTACTTGCTGTCAAATATATGAGTGAACCGATCATTGAACGATACATGAATTCACTCACTGATTCCCCATCTGCATCTGCTGTCAGTAGAGGCCGGGATGCCATTGGAGTAGAGATGGGCTTGGAGTATCTTATACTTTTCCAGAATTTCATTCACATATTTTGCTTGATGAATGAGAATCCCAGATTCATCTTGTTTGACCTGTAATGCTAGGAAAAAGTTCATCTCCCCTTGATCACTCATCTCAAATTTCTTTCTCATGATATCCACAAATTCGGTGCATAACTCTTCATTTGTTGACCCGTAGATTATGTCATCCACATAAACTTGCACCATAATGATATCATCTTTCACCTTCTTTCTGAACAGGGTTTGATCAACCACTCCCCTTGTATAACCATTTTCCACTAAATGTTTTGATAGAGTCTCATACCACGTGCGTGGAGCTTGATGCAAACCATATTGAGCTTTATCCAGAAGATACACATGATCTGGATGTTCCTCATCCACAAACCCTGGCGGTTGAGCCACATAAACCTCTTCATTCATTTCAGCATAAAGAAAAGCTGTCTTCACATCCATCTGATGCACTATGAAGTTGAGATATGTTGCTACAGCAAGGAATATTTGAATTGCTTCCAATATGGCCATTGGTGCATACACCTCATCATAATCAATCCCGTAAACCTGTCTGTGACCTTGAACAATCAACCTGGCTTTATTTCTCACAATCACACCCGTATCATCTTTCTTGTTCTTATACAACCATCTTGTGGGTATAACTTTCTTATTTTCAGTCCTTTTCACTAGATGCCACACTCCCAATTTTAAAAATTGATTCAATTCATCGTGCATAGCCTCCATCCATCTTTAAGTGCTACCTTCACATTTGGAGGCTCTATCTGGGAGATAAAACATGAGTACATGCAGAAGTTGATGTCACCCATGCAACTTCTAGTAGTGACACATGCTGACACTGTTCCGACCACATTGCTAAGAGGATGATCTCTGTTGATTCTTGTGTCTTGAACATCTGGTACTGAAACAGAGACAGGCAGGTTAGTATCATTAATATTATCATTCATACTTTGGATTTCTGACTCTTTCTGATCATCATGAGTTCCTGAAGATTCTGGAACATCCACATTATCATCCTTAGGAGCTGCTGCTGATACATTGTTACTAACATTTTCCACAGATGGCCTTACTTCAGGAGCTGGAGCAATAATGTCTTCTTCTTCTCCCAGACTAGGAAACATATTTGAGAAATTGAAACCTTCAAACAATGACCCATAATCAAAGATCCAGTCTGGCCCATTTCCAGCATAAGTAGGATTGTCTTCCAACCAGTCAACATTGAATGCCTCAATTATCACTTTGGTGGTTTTGTTGTAGACTCGATAAGAACTATTTGCAGAATACCTAACAAAGTAGCATTCATCAGCCTTTGCTTCGAACTTCCACACATCAGACTGAATTAGAACTGTGCAAGGACACCCGAAAGTCTTAAAGTACCCCACCTTTTGTTTATCTCCATAAATAATCTCATGAGGTGTCTTCTCATGCCGCTTGTTCAAAAGTACGCAATTTTGCACATAGCAAGCAGTGTTGACTGCTTCGGCCCAAAAGAAAAGTGGCAATCTTGCTTCACACAACATAGTTCTTGTAGATTCAATAAGTGTTATGTTTCTTCTTTCAGCAACACCATTCTGTTAAGGGGTGTACGGTGCACTGTATTTCCTTTCTATACCTTTCTCTCCACAGAATATATTCAATTCAACATTCTTAAGTTCTGTTCAGTTGTCTGATCTTATTGCCTTCACTTTCTTGCTCATCTGATTCTCTATGAGAGTAACAAACTGTTTCACCAGTGCTGGAGTTTCATGCTTGTTTGACAAAAAGAAAACCAAAGTAAACCGAGAGAAGTCATCCACAATCACCAGACAATATGAGAACTTGCTGATACTTTGTACTTGCATTGGGCCAAAGAGATCCATATGAAGTAGTTGCAACACAGGCGAAATAGAGTTTGTCATTTTAGAACGATGTGGTAACTTGTGCTGCTTCCCCTTACCACATGCAACACACTTCTCAATTGACGTGAAGTCCTTGATGGGGAGGTTTCTAACATGCTCTCCCTTTGCCAGCTTGGTCAGATTCTTCATGTTGGCATGTCCCAGACGACGATGCCATAACAATGCCAGATTTTCATGTTGCTTTGCAATAAGACAAGCCACATCAGATGGCGAAGGATTACCCATGTTAAGAAGATAAGAATTTCCTCGCCTTGGTGTACGCATCAAGACACACTCCTCAGGAATCATGACTCCAGGCTTGAGAATAATACATTCCTTGTTATTGAACAAAATAGAATATTCTCTATCACAAATCTGCGAAACACTGAGCAGACTATGTGACAATTCCTCCACATAATGCACATCAGAGAACGTCAAACTGCCATTCTTCACCACACTTTTCTTGCTGATCTTGCCACCTACTCCACCAGCAAAAGAAACACCTCCTCCATTGAAATCTTGAACCTCTTCCAAAAGTGATAGGTCTCCGGTCATATGTCGGGAGCAACCACTATCAACGTACCAAAGATTGTTGACGCTTCTTCTTGGCTGTCCCTACATGAATCAATGATCAGTTAGAGTCGGGTACCCAGGCCATAACAGATCTGGGCACACCCTTGGAGTCAATGTAGTTGACTAATTTAAGGGACATTCCTGATTTTGAGACAGTTACACTCAAACTTTGAGCGTTGACTTTTCATTTCCACAAAGTGTGTTTCTGAGGTTTTGACACATTGGTTGAATTCTTTACAGTTGCAGGTTTCTTCTGTGGAGATGTGACCTTTTTATC
Organism: Deinandra increscens subsp. villosa; assembly: GCA_039602395.1. Classification (NCBI taxonomy): domain Eukaryota; kingdom Viridiplantae; phylum Streptophyta; class Magnoliopsida; order Asterales; family Asteraceae; genus Deinandra; species Deinandra increscens. The sequence continues at coordinate 4,737,509 of JBCNJP010000024.1, read as the reverse complement.
TGCATGTTCCTTGACAGGTGTCCACTCAAGTTTCAATTTTGTTTGAACAACTTGTTTTGTTTGAGAAACATCTTTTTATTTAGAAACCTGTTTCTCAACCTTTGTTTTAGATACCTGTTTTCAACAAGTTCAGGTCTCATCTTATCTTTCCTCTGATAAACTCCTTTAGGTGGGTAAGTTGGTTTTGGAGTTTTGGCCACATTCCATTTTACATCAACAGGCTTTGTCACTAGAGTTTTAGTGTTTAAAACCTTAGACTGTTGTGTCTTTATTGGTTTTGAACTCTGCTTCCCCTGAGACAAAGCTTGTTGTTTCTGATTTTTATTTCCACTTGTCATCATTTTCTACAACATACTAGTTCGTGGGTTTTGCGGATAGTATGGTTGATAAGGTCTATTTAAACAACTTGCAGCAAAATGCCCTGGTTTTCCACACTGAAACAATTCATAAGTCTAGGCCCATTCAGATGACTACAAAAATACGAATGTCTTGGGTATGATGACTTCCATTCAGGCTTATCATCCCATCTGTGTATGAAATGTTTTGTAACCTTTTCAGGTTGTGTGATTAAATAAAACTGTTCTGATTTTGATTTTGTTTGTTCTGTTAAAAGTAGACATAACCTGGGGATAAGGAACAAATTCCTTGGGTTTAGACTCACGACCAGCTTTAGTATTGGCCACACGAATTTTAAAACCATTAACTACTTCATTAGAATTAGAAACATATTTTGATGACATAGGCAACATCAATCGTTTTGACATGGACGCATTAAGTTCAGACACAGATACCAAAACATCTGAAAATGCGTGAGCATTGGATCGTCTACTCGATCTAGCTATTCGGACATCGAAACGTAATTAACCGATTGTTTTATTGATCAAACGAGAACAATTACAATCAGTAAACACTTAGAATCA
>JBCNJP010000024.1:4658706-4736089 GCA_039602395.1 Deinandra increscens subsp. villosa | reverse complement strand
ATTGAGGAAGAGCTTGTTCGAAGATTCATTTCATTGGACAAATAGATTCTACATTTGAGGGGGAGCTTGATTGATGACACAGATTTGAAGATGTTGAATTGATATTGCACACGGCGAGGGGGAGTTTGTTGATACATGTTATGTGCGTCGTGTGAAGTATAGAGCTACATCAAGTAAAGATCAAGTTCAAGCCAAAGTATAACTGGCCGAACCTAGTCCGAACCTGTTCGAGTAGACGATCCGATGCTCATACACTTTCAAGTTGTATAAGAGCTTTCTGGTTCACTCTACTGATCTGTGGTTGCTATATTTGGACTTTTTGAAACAAATTGCGTCAGTTGTTTTTGCAAGATTTCAATCAAATCTGAGTCATTTTTGGTGAAAAATATATTCCTAAATCATTCCTCATCGTTATTTCTGGTCTACTGCTGAAAATCTCGTCAAAATCTGTCCAAAATCAAAAATTTTGAGCGAAAATGTTCCTGTTCGACTGAAAAACATTATGTTCGGCATAACCGTCATCCAAACTTGAGTTCGCCTTGTGTTCATCTGTCCATACTCTGGTTTAGTTCCTGTTCGCCCATCCGAAGTTCAGTTCGGCAAGGTTCGTGTGAAGTGGACTAGTTCGGTTTGGGTCCGTCTTCTGTTCGGATTAAATATCAGTTCGGAAGAGGTTCGGGTATAGTTCAGATCAGGTTCGGCTAAGGAATTATAGGTTCGGGTATAGTTCGGTTGTTGTTCGGATAAGATTTCCAGTTCGGACTGTGTTCGGCTAAAATCCAGTTCGGATAAGGATCTTAGGGTTTGGATAAGGTTTGGTCAAACAGAATTTGAATTTTTCAAAAATGTCGGATTTCCAAGCTTTTGCTGCAATGAAAATTGCGATGCAAATCATATTAAACTTCGATAATGAAATCCGAACAAGTCAGAAAGTTCCTAAATTGTTAAAGTTGGAGGATTATCAAAATTGGAAGCAACGATTTTCTGCTTACATAAGCACGAATGATATTGATTTGTGGATTCCAATTAAAAAGCTTTATCAACATCCAACTGATCAAGGACATTTCAAAGAGGTTCATACTTTTGACAATGCGGAGAGGAAATTATATGAACTTGAACAAAAAGTTTTCGGTTATATTACAATGGCTTTACCCACTGAGTGGTTACATTTATTTAGTACTTGTAAGAAGTCTAAAATTATGGGATGCATTATCGGCAAGATATGAAGGTAATGATGAATACAAAAAGAGTCGACGAAAGGTGTTGAACAAAGAGTTTGACAACTTTCAATATTATGAAAATGAGAACATTACGGCTCTTGTATCAAGATTTTCACATCTTATTAGTGAGTTGAAAGTTGTAGGGATTGATAAAACCGATGAAGCTTTGAAAGAGAAGATTTTAGAGGCATTGCCAGAAAAATGGGAAAATTATGTTTTGTTACTTACTCATGACAAAGAATTTTCCACGTTGACATTTCACGAGTTAACTGGTAAACTTCATGCTCGGGAAATGGAAATGTTGAATTCAAAGAAATCAACTGCTACAATTCAAAATCTAGAATTGTATCATGGTGAAAATGCTGCAAGTCTAAATGCTGAGGCAAAACCAAGTCTTAGTTCAGCTCCAACTACTGCTTTTATTGGAAATATGTATGGAGTTTCGGGTGATACTAATTCATCAAGGGGTTGTAGTTTTACAATTCCTGGATCATCAAATAAGAATGCTTTTTGTGCTGAAACAACGGATGAATGTGCTACTCTTATTGTAAGTCCCGAAAAACGGTCCAAACACGATATCTAACCTCGATTGAGAGTGCGGAATCCAAACAATCGAGTGATTCAAGATGAGAGATAAAGAAAACGATAAACACAATAATAAATACACTGATTTGTAAAGCACGTGGTTAGTGCTAAGATACTTATGTTTATTTTTCCGTTGCGTACTTTTAAAAACTGTTTTGATTATGAACACTTGGACTTTACTCTGATTCGTTTAGTATTTGTAACTAATGGTTGTGGTCCTGGTCTAGTCGCACCCCTTAACGGTATAAACTCCGTTAGTGGTTAATTTGGGGGTGTGACAATTTAGGGTTAGAACATACCTCATTGCTGTTGGTGCATGAAGTGGTACCCGGTAGAATGGATGCCATGAACTTCTCTTGGATGGAACTTCTGGATCAAACACGAACTGAAAGACTTGAATGGATTGAAAAGGGGATGGATCGAAAAGTGGGTTTTCGATCGGAAAGTGGGTTTTCGGTCGGAAAGTGGGTTTTCAGTCAGAAAGGGGTTGGATCGAAAAGTACTTTTCGATCGGACAGGGGGTCGGTTGAAAAGCAGACTTCTCGATCGGAAAGTGTCAGCGGATCGAAAAGTCTCCGTGGGGACTTTCCGATCGAAAAGAGAAGCTGATCGAAAAGTCACAGGGGGACTTTCCGATCGAAATGCTCTGATCGAAAAGTCACAGGGGGACTTTCCGATCGAAATGGGCTGATTGAAAAGTCACAAGGGGGACTTTTCGATCGAAATGGGCTGATCGAAAAGTCACAAGGGGGACTTTTCGATCGACAGATGGCTGATCAAAAAGTCACAAGGGGACTTTCCGATCGAAATGGAGCGACAGAAAAGGCTTTTCGATCAGGAGGACGATCGAAAAGTCTAGAAACAGGGTCGAAAAGTCTCCAAATCACGAATTAAGCACCTCGAAAGCTCCTGTCTTAACTTGAAACATGCAAAAATACTTCCGAACGTGCTAAAAGCTGAAAATCACCCCAAAACTCAAACTGTTAGTTGTCAAAAACTTGAATAGGATATCGCGAAAGCCTCGAAACTTGCGTTTCTTGGCTCTGATACCAATTGTAAGGATCGAAATAACCCAAACACGATATCACGATCTCTAGTGAGTGTGCGGAATCCAAACACTAGAGTGATTCAAGATTAAACGAGAATTATACTGAAAAGCAATAATAATAGGAATAAGAACACAAACCGATTGAGAAGAAAAACACTTTACTATTGATCTTGATTGCTTACACTTGTCGAAATTCTCCTTGAGAATTTCGTGAACACAGAAAATTGCACAAAACACTATGGAGCAACCCTAAACCCCTAGATTAGCTATCCTTATATAGGGGGAGATTAGCTTGGAAAACAAGCTAATCTATCTTTGGTAACCCTAATTACCCACTAATTCCCGTTTTTGACCATATAGGCCCACTAAACTCCCTCTAAACATTGTTTAATTGAGCCCAACTACATCTAAATTGGCCCAGTGACCCAATATAACCATAACCCAGCTAATCTCCACCTATTCTATCACATAGGCCTTCAAAATAGTTCGCCAAGTGATGATTTAATACACAAGCCACAAATTATTCCCTTACACTAAGACTTGGGCAAACTTTTCAAGAGTTTCAGATTTTTATCCTCCAGTCCGGGTTCAACGTCGTAACTTGACATCTCAGTAATTGAGGACACAAATCTTTGAACTTGAGCTTCAAAGGACTCTCCTTGTATGTGATTGAACAAGTTAAACTTCTGCTACAGCATCTGTTTACGGCTTGCCTTGATATCGGGATTTCCTTCATATGCCACCACCAGAGCATCCCAGAGTGTCTTTGCAGTCTTGTATTTCTTAAACCCTTGTGCAATCTCCGGAGCCAATGACATAGTCATGATAGCATATGCTCTCTCATCCTCGTTACATTTTCCCAATCATCATCCGAGTATTCTGCTTCAGTTTTCACCACCCCAACTTTTCCCGCTTCAGTGTGAGTAGGAATGAATGGTCCATTGACTACTGATCTCCAAAGTCTCAAATCAAAACTTTTCAAATGATTTTGAAATTTGTATTTCCATTCAAGGAAGTTGTCAGCAGATGTGAGTCTGGGAGGACGGGTAGTCGATCTAATCTCAAAGTCCAGTTTTTGATACATGCTAGGTTCAAAATCCATGACGAAAGCCTAGGAAAAACTCAAGAAAATGAAGTCCAAATGTGTTTCCCATCGTAAACTACAGTTTACGATTATGATAGGCTGGCCGATCGTAAACTAAGTCGCAAACTCCTCCGGATCATAAACGGTGTCGTAAACTCAATTCCGATCGTGAACTCTGTCATAAACTCCTCCGGATCGTAAACACTGTCGTAAACACACAAAAAATTCAATCTTGAAGTCGTAAACACCAATTTTGTAATCGTAAACCTTCTAAGATCACTGCTTGAAGTCGTAAACACCAAACCGATAAAGAACACCAACCGTAAACAGTAAGAATAACCCAGAAATTTGTTGTAAACACCAAGTACAGCAGCAAGCTCCCACTTTTTCTGCTAAACACTCGAATCTGATATCGTGGAACCTCGAATCAGATGATTCTTAGTTTTGATACCAATTGTTTGTCCCGAAACAACAATCATTCACGATATCGTAAACACAAACAAGTGCGGAAACCTTGTTTGTGAGTGATTCGACAAGAAGATGATGAAATAGACTTGATATGAGAAGAAGAACAAAGCAACACAATCAAATCTTGAATGGAGAACTATCAATCTTCTATTGAAAGGAGTTCACGATCGTAAATACAAGTGATATGCAGAAAATCGTAATTGAGAACTAGCCCTCATTATAAACTACTTGGGTATTTATACTACTCATACAACAACCCTAATCAAAATCGTAAACCCAATAGATGAAACCGGCCCAAGAAGCCCAAGTCGTAATCACATCAAGCCCAAACCAATGTAAGCCCAAGTCTAATGTTCATGCCTCACAATGTATAGCCCAACAAACCGTTAACTATTTCTGTTAGTCTCGTTCATGTTAGTGTCACGTGCGTTTACATGACCGAGCCTGTCTCTGTTCGCTATGTGAATCGGTTGCATTATGTGAAATAAATAATCACAACATAAATAAATTATATTAATTCATTATGTGCCACTACATGTTATTTAAATGTTCATATAAGAATACATATTTAATTACTAATTAATTTTAGTAATTTACTTCGTGACTTTATGTGTTACTTGAAAAATTGCATTTCGTAAGAAACCGGGTTTTGTATGCCATTTAAGTTTTATGTGCGTACACAATAAGTCAACTTTTCCCAACTATATATTTCATGTTAATGAGTTATAAACAAATGAAAACATTCCTAATATTTTAATTACCAAGTCTTGGGTTAAAACCCCACTTTATACTTGTTTTGGGTGTTTTATGCATGACATGGAACTTGAGGGACTAAAGGTGTAAATTTTTGTAAAACAAAATGCAGCCCTACTCCCCCCCCCCCCCCCCCGCCCTCTCATTCTCACGCTTCTTCCTCATCCCTCTCTTCTCACAGTTCCAACACACACACACCAACTCTTCAAATTTTTGGGTTTCACCTCAAATCAAGCAAGAAATTGTGTTTGTGAGCTCAAGTAAACTTCAAGGAAGCTAGGGGAAGCTCCATCTACATCACCATCATCATCCGCCCCTTTTTCTCCCCCTAGTAAGCCCTAGAAATTCTTTTCTTGAAATTTCTTGATTACATGTGTTAATCTAATGTTTATATGTAATTTGGTGTGTGTAAATGCTCATGAAACATGTTTTAGGTAAGGATATGATAATTTATGATTTGGGGCTGCTATTAGGTGGTTTTAGAGGCTGTAAAATTGAAGCAAAATCTGCTATGGGGTTTTCTTGTTGAAAAATTGTGTGGTTGAACATGAACTTTAGGTGAAATTGCTTATGTGCAAGTGTTATGCTTGATTTTTGCTATGATCATTGTATGATTGTTTGGAGGATTAAAAAACCATGATAAAACTTTGTTTAAGTTGTTACAAGTCTTTACATGAGGTTTGATAATTAAAAGATTGGCCAAAATTGTTAAAGCAAAATTTATGCAATTTGACCCATTTGGACAGATTTTGTCCAAGTTAATGAGTCTTCTTGCACAGGCCATAACTTGCTCAATTTTGATCAGATTCGAGTGATTCTTTAGCCATAGTAAACTTCTATGTCTTAGCTTTAGTTTGGCTACTCATACACTTTCTAAGATCTCAGTTTGGTCACCCAAAATGTTGTTGCAAGTCATGTGTGCAGGGCTGTTAAAAAAATTCAACTTTGTGTATATTTGTGCAATTTTGTTCGGCTTGATTTTTGGGTATTAATGAAAGGATTTTTGAATGAAAATGATGTTTATATATTGATATTAATATCAGGAGGTGTTGGTAAGCAAACCACAAGTTTTGACCGAGTTATGCAATAAATAAGGCTACTCTTTCTGATTTACAATAACAACACCAATGCTAAATTTTTACCAACTTCGGACGCGCATAACTTCCACAATACTTAACCTTTTGGGTTGATTCTTTTTGAAACATGTCCATAATATTGGGAAATTTATGCCTGTAAAATTTAAGAGGCTAACTCCAAGTTTGGAGCAAATTATGCGTATCTACAAATGGTGTGTTAAAGACAACAAAGCTGATTTTTGCCAACTTCCGACGCGCATAACTTTCACAATACTTAACCGTTTGGGTTGATTCTTTTTGCAACATGTCCATAATATGGGGAAGTTTATTCCTGTAAAATTTGTGAGGCTAACTCTAAGTTTAGAGCAAATTATGCATGTCACCAAATGTGTGTTTTGTGTTTAACTTTTAAGTTTTGAAATTATGCAATATGACTTGGAATTGTGCATCTATGTTTTCCTACAAGATTAGAACTTGTGTTTAAGTGTTAGGACCAAGGTGAATGCTTGATAACATAATTTTATATTGATAATCAACTCTTGTGTTTAAGTGTTAGGACCAAGGTGAATGCTTGATAACATAATTTTTGATTGATAATCAACTCGTCCTAGCGAAAACCTCTAATTTAGTTAGACTGTATTCATTAATATAGGTCACTCATAACCAACCATTAAAGTCAAGTGCCGGGTACTAGTGCAACCTAAGGTGAGTTTCACTACTTCATTTAGTTATATCGGGTTAAGGATGAAAACACCCAACTAGTTGCAACCGGTAAAGGATGGCAATGCAACGACAAAGGTATTTTGTCTGTTTAAGTAGTTATCCGACATATATCACATGATTCACTTAATTGCTTTATGATTACAAAAAGTGCTTACTTTCCCGGGCCATTAATAATGAATAGCGAGGTAATGTTGAGTAGTACTACTGGGGATTGACACCCCTGCTCAGCGGTGCACGTGATGTACCATCCCGATTGGCGGTTGGACTGAGACAATATTAGCTTAACACTACCGTGACCTGGAAAGACACGTGGAAGGAAATACGCACAGGTTAAGACCTGTGACGCATAGTCAGCTTCAGTTATGAACATTCAGGTGAAAATAAGCATAGGCTAGCTACCTGACGATATGCATATTACTTGTAATTTACGAATTGGTCTTTCATAATTCGTATGCATTTTTGGGCTACACAGTAAAGTGTAGACTTCTTTGTGAACTCACCATCTTTTGCTGACACTTGATTGTTGAATACTTTTCAGGACGCTAGGAGGATCTTGGAGGCACGGGCGTTGGAAATACTCATAAAACTTGAAATAGTTTAGGAGACGCAATTTAAACACTTTCATTACTTACTTTTGCAAAACAACAACTCTGTAGACTTTTAAATGCTTCCGCTGAATTTCAATGTAAACCCTGTTTTGTAAAATGCAATATGAGACTGATTTAACTTTCATTTATGCCTCGGTTGTAACTAAAGACTTGGATCTTGGTCTAGATCACACCCCACACAGTTATACTACATTAGTGGAAATTGGGGGTGGGACAGATTGGTAGCAGAGCCTTTGGTTACAACGAACCAGAACATTTCGAAAAGTGTTTTTTGAACTGTAACTGTTTTTGATAGCTTTAGTTACAACTTTTTCCCAAAAGTATTGCTACACGTACCAAAGTCGATCCTCACTTAGTTCACCTGTTTTATGTCTTTGTAGGAGTATGCATAGATGATGTAAACCTTAGATTCACAGTTTTATGGATGAATGGATCCATACATAGTCTTCTTTCATGTTTTCACACTTGGTTATTGGAAATCACTCTTAGAGATCTCGTGGTGTTCTTGGAGATCTGGTTTTTTTCTTGGAGACCTGGAATTTGTTCTTGGCGATTTGGAACTTCTTCTTGGCGATTTGGATTTGTTCTTGGTGATTTGGAACTTCGTCTTGGCGATTTGGATTTGTTCTTGGCGATTTGGAACTTCTTCTTTGCGATTTGGATTTGTTCTTGGCGATTTGGATTTGTTCTTGGCGATTTGGAATTGTTCTTGGCGATTTGGAATTTGTTCTTGGCGATCTGGGATTGCTCTTTGCGATCTCAGTAATGTTCTTAGTGACTTCAATGTTGCTTTTAGCGATTTCGTGGGTCCCATGTCAAAAATTTCACTAGCTTCAATTATATCCTCTTAGACGTTTGGGTCACCTAAAACGTGTGTTTTCATGTAAATTATGTCATCATGTAAATGGTGCCTATGTGAGACTTTTCATAGGAATATCTTGGATGTTCCAACACTTAACCTACTTGTAACGTGTCTTAGCGCACTTTAGTTGTTCTAACAGACATCAACTAACACATGGAAGAATTTCCTGATTTTGATATAGCGATTGTTCGCACCATGTGTTTAAATGCGCATGCTCCTCGAATAGTGTATAAAGGGGCTTTGAAAACTTTAATGGGATAAGTCTCGCCCAAAACACAATCAGAAAGAGGGTTTTCTCTTTCTACTGAATTTCTTCAACAAAACTTGAATGAATAATCATAAGTTCTTGTAGTCTTGCACTACCTTCATAAATAGGGTAAGATCCATGACATCTTTATGGACTTGTTCTACCCTCAACGACATTGGTTGTTCTTAAGGGCCTTGTTTAGACCTAACGGCCTTGTTTCACGGCCTTGGTTAGTTTACCCCTTACGGTCTAGTTTATTGCAATCTAGACTCCAATGCAATGACCCAGAGTATCTTAAGCTGAGTTGTTCATACTCTCCTATAGCATAAATAGGAACTGTTGTAGACCCTATTTGAGTAAGTCACCTATTAACACAATCCTAGAGTAACTTTATCGAAATGTGTTAGTAAGAACGTTGTTTAGCCTTGTTTAGGGCGCCACTGTATAGAACCGGATGGTTACTCAAAGGACGCTTGTAACTGCATTGTTTGCCCCAAATTGCTGACACCCTTTTTCCTTAGTCATTTTGACCTTGCATTTTAAGCACATAGTTGTTGTGTGATAATTCAATGTGGATGCGACTTTTATAACCTAAATGGAATCGAGCATGTGATGACTAGGATTACTATGTTAATCACTCCCTATATATATATATATATATATAATGGATTCGTGATTGAGTTGAAGTGGGCGATAACCATTCTACGTCCCGGAGCTAAACTGGGGGCGGTATGGCATGCCCTACCTAAACCCCTGCTGAGCCACTTGCTTACTGAGCTGAACTTAGTGATAAATTCTAAGATAAACAAGTATTTTATTTTCAACCCTTCTCTTTAGTGAATTTCGGTCAGTTAACTTTGGGGCTAATGACCATATTCTTGATACTCAACCCATAGAAACCACATAATACTCCACCGAACCTGGTAACTAAAGTAAGAGGAACCAGCGTGACCATACAGGGTAAATTACCATTACGAGTGCACACGTAAATGTAATTTGTAATGTATGGAAACCCCGGGGAATTCTACTCGGAAAACTGCTTGTTGTAAGAGATACGACCTTTGTCACACCTCCAACTTCCACTAACGGAGTTTTACCGTGTGGGGTCTGAGCAAACTAGGATCCCAGTCCATTAGTTACACCAAACAACCATTTAATATCAAAATATTTTCATTATTTTAAAATATAATATAAATTCAGAGTCTTACAAAATGCGGAAGCACAAACAAAAGATTTAGTATTTACATGAAACACTGTTATTTGAAATAACGTGACTTGCATAGAAAACCATAACAGGATTTTAAGGGCTCATGCATGCATACTCGTGATACTCAAACACCTGCGACCTGAGAGAAACATGTTTAAATAGGAAGTGTCAACCATAAGGTTGGTGTTCACATAAGTACATATCTACAACTAGAGACATGCGGTACGAATACAACAGTTTTATTCGTAGTTCAGTTATGTATATTACAAGTACAATCCATATCGTAGGTAGCTAGCCTAATTCATGTCACTAAAACGTTCGCAACCGAAGCTGACTGATAAAGTGTAGGAATTCATCCTTATGTTTTTTTGCCTTCCTCGCGTCTACTCGATCACGGTAAGTTTAGGCTGACATTGTCCTCAGACCGATCGCCAGTCGGGTGGTGCATCTCGTGTCTACTGATTGGGGTTTGTCAAACCCTAGTAGTACTACTCAACATTACCTCGTTATTCACTATTAACGGTTCGATTTGTAAGGACTTAGTTTTGGTGTCAAGCAAATCTAGTACATGTGATATGTTGGAAATATAAAAGCTGTATCAAAACAGTAAAAAAATTTGCATGTTCTCTCCCCCGAAAGAAAAGAGTAAAGTGGGGCCGTGAAACTCACTCCAACGCACACATAACCTACAAAATGTCGTATTGTTTCTATCATCTAACTTCTTACACTCATAGCGGGGAGCCGGTTATTCTTGAGTCAACCTCAATATCTCTGAGTTGTGTATCTCTTGGTTAACATCCATGGACGACAAGACGTCGAATGAGATCAGATGATCACATCTTCACTCTTGACGAGCCGTTTGCTGCTCGGGATTAGTCTAGGCTGAAGGACTGGACGTAGTACCCAGACATTGGACAAGTGTTTACTTAGGAAGGTGGTGTGATACATCTTTCTGTTTTTTAATCTTTCTCCCAGAACGGGAGGTTTCTATTATACCTACCCTATATGCATATCGAAACACTTTTGTTCGGGCAACGCTATCATGATGTGCTAGTAGCGCGATCATTTGGCTTCAGAAGAGGCAACATTGTATGGATTCATGTGGTTGCCTACGGGGCACTTGTAATTGTCCTTATTATCCTGATTATTTTTCACATTCGTCGTGATCTTTTAAGATCCTTCCTCGCTCATTTCTATTGCATAGTTGCGTTGAAATAATACAACTCTTACAATTTAAACGGTACCTGATGTGGGGCGACAGAAAATTTCCTCTTGATATACCGAATTGTGATCAAGTTGGTATGCGTGGTAACTATGCGATGAATTCGAGCTAAGCTAGGGCCATTATGATATGCCCTCTTCAAATCTTATTGAACTAAATTTCTAGCCGACTCATGCCAAGTGGTTCATTCCAAGTAAGCGAACATTTTGTCCTTGAGACTTGTCTCCTTAACGAATTCTGGTCAAGATAACTTTGGGTTAATGACCACATTCTTGATACCCACACCGTGGATACCTCATATGTACTCCACCATACCTGGTATCTGAAGTAAGAGTAACTAGAGTGACCATATAAGGCAAATTACCGTTACGGGTGCACACGTAAGTGTAATTTGAAGTGTGTGGAAGTCCTGGAGAACTCTACTAGGCAAGCTAATGGCTTTATTGGGTACAAATTCCTATTTATTTTTTTACTCATGACGTTTGAATGTCGAGCATGTTGAGCTCAATCGGATGGTTGAAGTCATCTATCTTTGAAAACACTATCGCAACTGATTTTGCCCCTTTACTTATGGATTCAAACCCATTTGAAAAACCTTTAGAAATGTGTTGGGGCTATTAGTCCTGGAAGGACACCGTTTCACTCGCGTATTATGATGACATGACTTCCTTAACTACGAATGATTCTTGAAGAAACCCTTGACTAGTTTTAAATCATCTTGAATCATAACTCTACTTTTACGACCTTACCTATCATATTAATCCCTAGAACTTAACAACTGTGAGATAGCTTACACAAATCTTAGCCAGAAAAATACCCTAACAACATTGGATAACCAAATGGAGAACGTATATACCTCGAGCACTGCAACATATCTCTTGGAAGAAAACTCTTGTGAAGTTTCCTTATGTAGACTCGTATTCCCTGATATTCTTGCTCGAACCAAATACTCGTTGCCCGCAGCATCATCACGACCTCACAAACTACATACCCCACATCAAACATAACATTGCTAATGGGTTAATGTTAGTGAAAAGCCTTCATTGTTTCAAACTAATGACTTCCAGTTTTACGTAATGACTATTTCGATTGACCTTCTAAACATGTACTATCGATTTCAAGTCTGCATGATTCGAACCTTTTATGATTTCACAAGCAACAATTTAGGATTCTCGCGCTTTTGTATTCCTGTATGTCTTGGTTAAGCTTTCAAGCTTTGAACCAACAAGTGTTACACTCCTGGTTAGTATTTCAACTTAACATCATCGATGATGAGACTTGGGCCTCTATCGTCATAATAATACATAGACTTGGATAAAAACTCTAATTATGCTAATAAACAAACTACTGTACACAGATTCTCATCTTTTCAGGGAACTTTTATTGATGAACCCCGACTTAAAGTTAACTGAATGTCTTGCTTTATGTTTTGGATCATCTTGAAATTTGAAGCGTTATGATATTTGCACCGCATGTGCCAAACTCTCGACGATCTTCACTATAATGACAAACGATACGCATCTTACTGGTCTTGTGAATGGAAGCACCTACACCTTTTGTTTGCACAACGTATTGATTTTTTGATCTCTCGCCCCTTTATACTCTAACATATGGGAGAAACTCAATGCCCTCTATTCCAGATAAAAGTATTCAATGTGGTTTGACTAATAGCTAGTAATGATAGGCAGCTGGTACGCCTTAAAGGTGCCGCTGGTGTGATGGGTTAGCTGTGGTACACCCTATATATAAATATTAGTGCCTCATTGAATGTGGGACCAGTGCCAGACCAAGGATTGACTTTAGAGTCATACACAAGAACCTTATCTTGAGAAACTCCATCTAGCGGGACCATGTCCTCGACAAAACTGCTTACTACTACTTTCTCTGAGATTACAGGACATACCCGAGATAAACAAACTCCATGCTTTCAATTGTCCGAATCTGACTCAGACGAACATCAATGTTTTAAAAACCAAATATTATCGACTTTCGTTTAAGAGACACTACTTTTGGGTTGAAAGCTTTGTTTTTATGATCTCTCTGGCATTCACTGAGGCGGTACACCCAATCCTTTTCTATGGAGCACCTGATTTAATCTTTTGACACCCCGGTAGATCAGCACTGAACCCTAGCCAAAATGCTTATGTACAGGCAACCCAAGCCAAAGCCACTTTTGAACATCCTGAGGTTTTGTGTTTCGCAGACACCCTTTTATAACACTTTCGTACTTTATCTTTCTTTTGAAGACCATTTGAACCGATGTCTTACCAAGAAAGGAAGCGTGACGCATGAAGCGCAAGAACACCAAGGAGATTGGGCACATTGGTGAACTTAGACGATGAAGATTTCTCTAACGAGACATTTACTATATTCGATTGTATAACCGTTGACACGGTTATATTTCTCTTTGAATTTTATACTATCCAGTACGTTATTTGCATCCTCCCTGCTGGTATCTTCACTAGTGCCAGTTTAAACTCACATATCATTCTTGGAATTTGTAGTTACGAGTATCATAAGCTTGTTATTCCATCGCTTACTCGAATTCATAAACTTAGCCATTGGCGCTTTTTCGATATTCAGTACCTCATAGGTTACAATTTTATTTTGTTGGATCTTTACTCTAAATTTTTGGATTCTCTAGCAAGATAATGTGCATGATAATATGTTGAATGATGTTGAACCCTAGCTTGAATTTGAACCTAATCGTTTCCACTATTCCCTGAATAATTCTTAGTAGAATTTAGTAAAAGTTTATTAATTTATTTTTAAAACAAACCTTTATGTGTTACCTTCGAAAGGAAAATTTTAGCACCTGATTTAATTACTGTTTGGACCTCGGTTTCGTTGTCACTAAATCAGTACGTTGTCAAGTATTAACAAACCCAGGAGGCTGATCGACGTACACTTCTTCGTCTAGTTCATCATACAGGACGGCAGTGTTCACGTCAAGTTGATAGATAGTTATGTTCTTTGACGCGGTATATGCCAAGAAAATCTTGATGGCTTCAAGACGAGCTACCGGGGCATAGACTTCATAATAGCCTAGCCCATCTATCTGCATGTATCCCTTGACCACTAATCTAGTTGGGTCAGGAGTTCCCATATGCACGTCATTACTTTCACCAGTTTCAATCACATATGTGTCATCGGAGTCTGAACCATTACTGGCGGGTTCATTCTCAGGTTGATTTTCTGGGATTTATTGATTTTGTCGATTTTGTTGATCTTGATTGTGTATATCATCTTGAACGACTTCTTCTGTTATTTGGATTTCAATAGGAGTAAAAGCTAGAGTAGTAGTAGATGAGGTGGAAGATCCCGTTGATTCATTTCTCAAAGTAAAGTCGGAAAGATCAACTAAATAGACAGTATCCAGTATCGATGCTGTAATTGGAGTAGAACCCTCAGGTGCAGTAGTATCCACATTATTAGCATCTTCTTGCATGTTTCCGGTATCACCTGAAATTACAGAATCACCATAATTAAAAGAAGAGAAGAAGTTCTCTAAGTCATACATGCCGTCTAAGTTAGGTTCTCCGGTGTTATGGGTATGCTCGTTAAAGTTAACGTTGCAAGAATCCATAATCACCTAAGTTCTTCTGTTGTACACTCGATAGGCCGTAGAGGGCATCGAGTATCCAACAAAATAGCCTCCATCTACCCGAGGGGCAAACTTAGCTAACTGCTCAGACTGGATCAGCACTGTACAAGGACATCCAAATGGTTTTAAGTGTTTTAGCCCTAGTTTTTGTTGAAGGATTATTGTTGTTCTTCTAGGCGGCTTTGGCTTATGAGACGTTTTGTGTTGCTTTCCCTTCGAGCACGCAACGCAGTTATCGATTTGCATGAATTCTTTGTCAGGTAACCCAAAAACATCTTTCCCCCTAACCAGGCCGTTCATGTTGCAGAAATTAACATGTCCCATCTGCCGATGCCACAAGGTTGAATCTTCCTCTGAATGTTTGGCCAAAAAACAAGTAACTGAACTAGACGGCTTTGCAGGCATTCATGTCCAGCGCATACATGTTCCCCCTACGATTAGCGTGAAATAGAATCTGGTCTTCTGGAACTTTGAAACCGACTTTTAGAATGAGGCACTCATGAACGCCGAAGAACATTGGCATCCTAGTGTCACATATCTGTGAGACACTCAGCAGATTGAATTGCTGATTTGACACGAGGTTAACTTTTTCAAACGAAACTTCACCATTTGATAGGTGACCAGTTCCAATTATTTGACCACCTTTCTTATTTCCTCCAAAAGCAACAGAACCTCCTCCAGATATCAGTTTGACATCATGCAAAAGGTCCTGTCACCCGTCATGTGCCTGGAACAGCCACAATCCATGTACCACAGATCTATTGACTTCTTTTGCTGTTCCTACACAAACAAATAAATGATTAGTTCACAGATGAACCCAGGTCTTTAGGACCTTGGGTTTTTCTGGCAGTCTTTTTCTTAGGCTGACGAGGAGCTGGAGTGGTGGCATGAACAAAAGGCTTCTGAGGATCAGCCAAAGGAGACCATGGTGCATGCGGTCTCGAGGAAATGGGAGATGGGTTGTTTACTGTTCCAGAGACTAGGGGTTGAAAGTACCCGGTACTTGCACCCAAACCTCTTGTAGAGTAAGGTGTCTTGCCTCAAAACACCCAATAGTGTTCGCAGACCCGCTTGGATTCACGGTAGTAGATGCAACCACATTTTGAACAGGTGTGGCATTTGACTTATCAACAGGTTCCCCTTCCCCCTGATCAGCAGCTTTCTTATTTTGCCTTTTGTTATTGTTTTTCTTCTTAGTAGACGAAACAACACCTTTATGTTCTTCCAAATTTATGGGTTTAGCAGCAATGAGTTCAGCAACTTGTGGTTGATTTACCACAATCTTCTCATTAGAGACAACATTTTCAGTTGAAGTGTCCTTGTTCTTACTCTTTGTTGGTTGCCTGAAAGGTTTTGAAGTACTCACTATAGCTTATCTATCCGAAGGTGTGGTGTTGCTTGACTTGGACAGCTTAGTAGAGGACATCAGAGTGACTTGAGGTGGGATCATCACAGGTGCAGGAGTAGAGGAAATCACCTTACCATTGGTGATTGTGAAAAAGTGTTGTGTGTCACCCATGGGTTTACCATCACCCAAAGATAGTTTATTAAGAGCATAGATGCTAGCTCACTTAAAGGATCAGGATGGCTGGAATCTGAATTATCTGTTTTAGTTTTGGGCTTTCGCCTTTTTGAAACTTTAGGTTTCTTGGAAACAGATTTTGTTTTAAACACCATTTGAGTTTCAGTAAAGACTAAATGTGGAGAGTTTGTCTGATTATCGGTTAGTAATTTTAAGAACTCAGATTCTATCTTGCCTAAGCGTATCTTCAAATAAGCCATTGTCAACTGACTGAAATGAGCTGGATTCAAAATCATCTATGTTCAGTGCACGTTCCATGGATGGAAGGCTCAAGCCACTTTCGTAGCCAGACAGTTTGCCTTCCATTTGCTGAATTTTAGACTTGCTTGGGATCGACTCATCATTCAAGAACCTGATATGGCTTCGGGATTTTATTATTATTAATTCAGGTACTGGAAAATAATTATGATTAAGTGAATGCTCAACTGCAGCATCATCAGTTTCCCGGGTTAAACCCAAACCACTTTTTACACGTCTCAAAATATCCATAGCCACATCACTTACTATATTATAGGGGTTAAGTTTCATCAAGTCAATAGTTTCCCGAGCCTCAACATAGTTCTTGCTTAGGGATGAGTGACGAGTCAACAGATCCTCTAACTAAGTATGAAGAGTCATTTCAGCATGTTTCATGACCTCAATATCATCCTGCAAGGACTTTATTTTGGCCATGAAATCCAGTTCCTTAGCTTGCATAGACTTGACAAGGCATTCACTTGCTATTGCCTTTTCAACCAACTCTTGGTTATAAAGGTGATACCGAGCAACTTCCTCTACACAGGACTCTGAGCATAATTTGGATTTTACCGTATTAGGTATGAGTTCCTTTTACGGTTAATCGATTTTTTCAGCATCAGATTCAACTTTGGAAGGGTCATCAGCGGTCTTAGACACAAAAGCAACATCTTCAGTGATATCATCCACATCAGCCATAAGTGCAAAGTCAATGGGATAAAGCAGATCAAAGAAAGGATCTTCCTCAATCTTGGATTCATCAGATGAATTCACCATCAATGCATAGTCAACATCAGGTCCTTAGGAGGAAAATGATGTTTCCTACCCTTAAACTCTGTGAATTCACCAACCATGTGCTAGCCGCACTAGCTCCTACAAACCCTGCCCGCGCTAGCCGCACTAGCTCCTCAAACATGCCCGTTCCTCTCCCCTCCAAGGGCCAGTATGAGCTAGTGTGGCTAGCACGGGCAGGGTTTGTCAGACCCAGTAGATCTACCAAACATTTCTCTGTTATCACTGATATAAAATGGCTTACGTTATTAGTGGAAGGACTCCCTTGCATACTTTTCTTCTACTATTTATGAACTAGTATATAAAATAATAAAGCAGTAAACCATAAAAGTTTACCACATGTCTTCTCTCCCAAAAGCATTAAATAGTAAAAA
Source organism: Deinandra increscens subsp. villosa (assembly GCA_039602395.1). Classification (NCBI taxonomy): domain Eukaryota; kingdom Viridiplantae; phylum Streptophyta; class Magnoliopsida; order Asterales; family Asteraceae; genus Deinandra; species Deinandra increscens. The sequence goes on along the minus strand of JBCNJP010000024.1, from coordinate 4,718,400 downwards.
TGGGGCCGTGAACTCACCTTAAGGTGCAAATAAGCTATTCCAATCAACCAACCACTGAGAAGTAGTGAAGACCACCTAGACTTCACCTATGACACATAACCGTGTAAGTGTTGACCGTGTTTAACCGAACATCCCGATAATTCGTGGACATTGGATAAGTGGACTTAAGAACATATTGGTGATCACATTTAGGTTTCCTATTCATAACCTAACACGTATCTCATATACAACACATTGCATCATGACGAATATATGCGTTACGATGACTTACGACATTATCCCGCATATACGATGTACGATCGACGAAACAATCAAACAAAGTCTTGTCATTCCAACCGAGGTAGGAGACATAGGACTTATATACACATATAACTCATAATCAATCCAACATATCACATGCAAACACATAGCCAAGTAACTTATGCTCATAATTATGCTATTTCCCCAATTTATTTATTTACCGATAAATATATATTTAACATATGTAGGCTAAATCCATGTTCACATAACATCATTATCCCATACAAATCACATAGATCATCATTTAGCATGTATTAAACCATAATATATCATGGATTCTCAACCACATGCATGTAAGCTAACTTATCCTAATCGGCTATTTTCACCATATCTTCATGTAAATAATATTTATAAATTTACCCGAATGCATTTGATTCTTAAGTTCACAACTTTATACACCATCATGCATTCAATAACCGAGATTACATGCTCACATAGCATATCTAACAACAATCATATGCCTTTATTCAAGATCTTGCGTGCATGGCAACCGAAATCATGTTTTCATCATAGATTTCACTCAAAGTCATCAACTTTATGCATTATCAACCCTAGATCTATCATTATCTAGCATTACAACATAGATCTAGCACAAATCATCAACCTTTATTCACATGCACGCATAATTTTCCATCAAAAACCCTAGATCTAGCTCATAACACATCATCATGCATAAAAGTCTCATTTTTTATCAAAAGATGCAATCTTTATCATGCTAAACACTAGATCTACACTTGATATTATCATACCAACATAGATCAGATCTAAACCTAACATAAAGCATGAATCTTGACATCTCTAACACAGGTAAACCATAAGAAAACACATACCGAATGTTATAGGGTGAGAAAGGATGTAATCGGGGCTAGAATCTTAAAGAAAAGCTCAAATCTTGATGATGAATGAGTATGAAGATGATAAGAGACGTAAATGGGGTTGTAATCACGTCTGTGGTGATAAAATGGGGAAATGGGGGCTAATGGTGCTTAGATAGTGGAGAGTTAGGGTTTTGCTGGAAACTGAGTTCCAAGTGTATCACTTGCAACTCCCAGAGGCTCCAGGAAATATGCCTAGTGCCTCCGTCTGGCAGCCCTGTTGCCTTTTGTTGACCGCAGCCTGTTTTGTCTGTTTTTCGCGTTTTTGGTCACGGTTTTCAACGTTTTCTCCCATTTTCAATTCACCATCATTTTATCACATCAAATCCAATAAATAAAGTATCAACTTGCCATATAACAATTTACGATCATGCAATTAAGTTCACGTATCAGTTTTCACATAATTCATGATATTCACTGATTCTCAATTAATCACCAATATTTCAGGACTACGACTTGTGTGTGATACTTGTGAAGTGTTTTAAGGCTACTAGACTCTTCTAATACCTCAATTGACATACTATGCCAATATACGCGCGTTCCGGTTTCACCGATTTATCGGTTTTTATCCGTTTCTGAGATTCGGGTCCCACCCGGAGGGCCGGATTGTCACATCCTCCCCTTGTTAAGGAATTTTCGTCCTGAAAATTAAGGTTATAACTCAGATGCTAAACGTTTGAGTTAGAAGTATAAATCTCGCAAATCTAACAGTTACAACCCTGTTGTAAAAAGTAAGAAATCAAATTAAACGTTTTGAGCTTCACTCAAAAGTAGTAATCAAAACCAACACTTTACTTAACAGTAAAAGAAAATTTTTGATTTCTTGTATTATCTTAACATTGTTTTTCTTAGTTATCGCATCAGTTTTCTCTCAGTTTGTCACAGATTTTACTTTGATTATGGTGGTTGGCTAAATCTATACCACCACCTAGACCGTTGTGATAACTTTTAGTATCGATGACTTTATCCGACTTTTGAAAATTTGATTGATGTCTTCTTCCTATTAAATTCCTCTATTTTCATGATTGGATGCGTTTGTGTGTCTGAATTAGGGTTTCAATTGATAATCTATATTTTTTAATATGTGGATGTCTTCCGGTTTGGGTTGGTAACTAACTAGTTTGCATTTATGTTGCTTGTTGGTTTGATTAGCTAGTTTAGTTGATCATAGTATAGATTGTTAATTTGATTCCTATGTTCATATGTGCTTCTTATTCTGAGACTCAAAAGGTAAAGAATTATTAGGTAGTCGGTTTGGTTAATAACTTAGGTCAACTTTGTCTTAAAAGGAAATTAGTCAAATTGCTAATTCATATCAATTATGAGGATTAATGGTAGCTCCTTCTAGCTTAAGGTACCTTAGATTAGATTCGAGGGTGGTTAGGTTTAGTTGAGGTAGGACGTACTTAAAAGGTGAACTTATGTTCGAGCGTTAGAAGCATTTACTAGGAAGGACTTAAAAGGTCAACTAGGATCCATCAGAATTGTCATAGTCAGGTTAGATTATAGGTATTAATTGGGATTCCAGGTCTAGGTGGTGACTTTCTCATATTTGATTATCTTCTCGAAAGTTTCCTATTTTCGATCGTCAGTTGTTAGAAAATTTAGTTAATTCATTCTTTTAAAACCCAAAAGTCGATTCCAAATTTCCATTCTTAGGTCTAGGTTTCAATAGCATTTTTAGGTACATTCCGAACACATCAGTCAGTCAGACCAACAGATGAAGGTCCAGATTGGTATGGAGCAGGTGATTGATTCATTGGTGAGACAGACGGTTGAACAACAAAGGCAGCTTGACTAACAATTTGTTGAGCAGAAACTTGAGCAGTGGAGCAGGACCCACCAGCAGAGTAAGGAAATTCTATGTCAGTCTCATTTGGAGCAATAAAGGCAGCATTTGGGGATATCTGGGTGGTACTTTTATTGTTAACTTTCCCCATAAGTGAATTTCCATCCCTTTCAACGGCTGCAACTTCAAGCTTCTAACTTTGTCAGTAAGATCCATGTAGTCATCAGTGGCCAAATCACTGCTATCAATCAGATAGGCAACATATGAAGCAAAGTTCTAAGGAAATTACTTCAGAATTTTCTTAGATATTGTAGGAATCTCAGGTCGGATTTGATTGTTTTGCATTTCACAGATAAGTCTGCAAAACTTCATCACATGAGTCTCAAACGAGTCTCCAGCAGTGTAGGCAAAAGTGTTAAATCGCAGTTTGAGAGAGTCTAATCTCCTCTCTTTGCTCTCAATTTTTCCCTCATACTTTTTCTCAAGTGCAAGCCAAATATCATGTGCAGAATTTGCTTCAGTGAAGTGGAAACCAATGTCATCAGACAATGCCATTTTGATACACCCGAGAGCACGTTTGTCAACCTTCATCTGATTACACTCAGTGAAAGAGTACTCCTCAACTTTCTTTATGACACGCCTCTGACCACCAGGAGGAGGGTGAGCACCAGTTACAGCCACCGGTTCCACATAGAACACCTTTGTACCAGCTTTCACTGAGGTCAACAGGTCATAATCCACATACTCAAGGTAACAATAAAATTTCTTTTTCCAGTCATCATAGTTGGCAGCCCCGAGTAGTGTTGGAGGCCTGTTTTTCCCTTGGAACATTTGATTTCCGGAGTTAAAGTCAGACATGGTGAAACAAGTTGGGTTTCTTCACAAAAGTGCTTAATGGGTCAAACGGGTCGAGAATTCTATATTTTCTTCAACGGATGCTAAGATCGAGGTTAATTGCTCAAAATCTACAAAACAAACATCATGAAGCTTATTTAGTTTGAATCAATCAACTAATAATGTTAAATTTAAGATTTTTAAATTTTCAAGACTTAGAAAATTTTACTGCTATGTTCTTGAGCATAATCACAAGGTCAAAATCAAATTTCATAAAATCAAGTATCGATTAACAAGTTCAAAATTTGCTTAGGAACACATTTGTTAACTGCAACAAACTCCAAAAACAACTTAATCTAGGTGAAATCGGATCAAACAATGACTTTTATGAAAAACTTCCAAGAACACAAAATTTGCTCTAAAATCCTTAATACATGATGTTATTGGATGATTCAAATTGCTAACAACTACCAATCATGAGTCAAACGTGCGTGGGTGTTCAATTTTAGCTCAACACTGGAAAAAAGATTTTAATTTAGAAAAGTCACGCATCAGTGACTTCCTCTGTGTTTGCATGAATCTGAAAATCTTCAAAATTGACCCATTTATTGTGATTATTGTTGGAAATTAAGCATTCCAATAGATTTCATGTGAAATTTCGTTCAAAATATGTCAAGGAATCACACAAACAACCAGATTTGATAACTTGAATGAGTGATTCTTCAAGTTTTTGAGAAAAAATCAAAGATGTGAAGAACAATGGCTCTAATACCATTTGTCAGGACAAAATTTGAGCCTTTTCTCATCCAATGCACGGATATTAGTGCGGAAATCATGAATCCATGATCAAAACATGTTGTTTATTTGCTGAAATTCTTAGATTTCCATGTCTGAAACTCAAGAACACGAAGGTTTTCACATACACAAGTGCTCTCACTTCAACAGCCATCCAGAACAATTACTAGGTTATTTTAGGATATCCTGAGGTGGCTATTTATATTGGAGAGAGCACAGATCATCATTACACAGATTACAAGAGAATTTTATTAGAATTAGTGACATTTATTACATCAAACCTGCGAGGTCACTAAGAACAATGACGCGATCGCTAAGAGCAAATCCGAAGTTGCTAAGAACAAGTTCCATTCTACAGACCTTAGTGAGGTCGCCAAGGGATGTTCAGATCGCCAAGAGCACTTTCAGATCACCAAGCACAGTCACCAGATCGCCAAGACTAAGATCTAGATCACCAAGGCTTAAACCAGGTTGCCAAGGCCAAGATCCAGATCGCTAAGACTAAGATCCAGATCGCCAAAGCTTAAACCAAATCGCCAAGAAGGATATCCAAATCGCCAAGGCCAATCTCAGATCGCCAAGGGCAATCATGTGATCGCCAAGACCACCTAGAAATCACTAAGTACACTCCTAAAACACCAAGAATCATTATGGAATCGCTAAGGATTCTTATTATGAAATCACTAACTGTTATTAGCACAAACGAAGTAAGTTACCATGAAATAACACTAAGTAGGGATCCAGACATTCATATCACAATAGTAAAGCACAAATGCAACTATCTTAATGTCAAACAACATAAGTAAAGATAATACTGATAAACACAACATATCAATCATTGATAATTATTAGCAAAACATCAAGATAACTGTTTCAGTACAAATACAGGTGAAATGAAAGATTTACAATTGATTCCAACACTATGGATGCTATGTTTGAGTTACCACCAACCCAAGATAGGTCTTACACTCCATACAACAACTACAACGATCACTACTCCAACAACAAAAACAATAACGATGACGACGACAATAACACCGATGATGACGATGGCGGTCGATGGGTATTACGAAACTGATCAGGTACAACTTATATATGTTTACGTTGTTTAATTATTTAATTTTACTTACGGAATTATCAATACTAGAGAAATTTATAACATAAAGCGATAAACTTATGACCGTTATAAAATTATTGAGATTTTTTATGGATTTAGATAGCCTGTTTAGGCGTTTTCAAATAATTATTGAGATTTGTTATATTTTTAAATTATATTTAATTTAATTAAATCTTTTTACATTTGTTATTATCTTTTAATTTTGTTCTAATTGTACATTAAAAATTTTATAACAATAATTAGGATATTTGATGGATTTAGATAGCCTCTTGAAATGTTTGTAAGTTTTATAATTTAATTTTTAAAGTTTAGGTTTTAGGAAAAAATTGTATATTGTAGGTAAATACTATATATTAAGAGTTTCATAACCTATTAAGTCAAAGCATGTCATCCGACATGTGTATAGTATTACCATTTGTAATTGTGATACTTCTGTAACAATTTCAGATCTTCATATCAAAACAAGAGTTGTTTGACTGGGTCGATGAATGAGCTTGCGCCCAGGGGTTACGTTCTTTCAACCAAACGTACAACAAAGAACAAATTCGGTGAGTTTGTAAAATATAGATATGGTGTGATTATAGTGGCAAATATGAAGGAAAGGCTACTCAGAGAAAGACGGGCAGCAATAAATGTGATTGTCCTTTCGAGCTTTTAGGTAGTTATGGATTACATTTAGGCGATTGGGAATTAGACGTGGTAAACCATAAACATAACCACCTACCGTTGAAAAATATAAAGGGTCATGCAAGGGAAATGAAGTTGAACGGCGAGGAGTTGCTCATGTGAGGCAGATGTCAAAGCAAAAGATCATGATGATGAAAATAAAGAAAAACAACCCGAAGAACATGTCGAGCAAGAGGACGCTCTATAACCTGCTACAGAAGATTAAAGGAGAAGACACGATCGCTGTCACCCCTATGTATGTATTCTTCTCCTTGCTTACTAAAGGAGGGTACATTTATAACGTGTTAGAGCATAATCAGTTTGTCATGTGAAATATCTAAACAAAGACGGAGATGCAAATATGTTGCCCACGAAGTGAGCCACGAACTGGGAGTTCGTGACCCACGAACTAGCAGTTCGTGGATGCCTAGTTCATGGCCAGTAGCTAGATTATAAATACTTAGTTGCTTGATTTTTTCTAGAGAGATCTGAGAGAGCTTTGTGAGACCAGTTCTTAAGTGTGTGTTTCTATGTTTTTTCTCTTTAGTAGTCATTAAGTGTGTTTGTAATTGGAGTCTTAGTCTGATAAGGTATGTGACTAGATTTAGATGAATATGAAGATGGAATGAACAAGCAATTGATATTCAAATCTGGAAAAAAAAGGAACAAAGAGATGGGTAACCGATCCAGGGAATAATCCCATTCTCTTCCTCACAATGAGGTACGAGCCTATCAAACAACTAACAAACTCCCTACCCAATATGAGGTCCCCCCACCCTTATTTATAACAAACTCTTTACAATACCCTAGCCACTTTTACTATCAGCCCCTCCCTTACTAATAATTGCTGCTAAGTCCTTCATGTTGGTAGCTTTCACATTCTCATTCTCTATAAATGCCGCCTCCTTAAAAAACGTCTTGTCCTCAAGACGTGCGTGAGGAAAACGAGACATGATCCATAGAGCGGGTTCCCACGTAGAGTTCTCACATGGTTGGTTAACCCAACGAATAAGCCATTGACGAACCGGTATTAAGGCACACAAAACCCACCTAGCGGTGATAATCTCCGCCGGTTCCATTGGAGGAGGATTCGTATCCGAAAAGGGTAATCCGCGGATACGAACCAACAAGCCATCGGTCATGAATTGTAGCCAATAGTGTTGCCAATCATGGACCACCTCACCCAACCCCGCGAGCCACGGCATACCCAAAACAAAGTCACGTGGAAGGTCCTCACACACCAATGCATCCAATGTGAAATCGTGTGCATCCAAACGAAAAGTGAGCGATAAGCATTGGGCGGAGATAGTACACGTCTGCCCGTTGCCCATCGTGAACGTAGTAGGGGAAATTGGAGAGACCGGTAAGCCCAAAGTATCCACCCAAAACTTGGATACGAGATTGTGAGTCGAGCCGCTATCCACCAAAAAACACAACACTTGACCATGGATAATACCGCCAATCTCTATTAACGCAGCCCCGCCCGATTGATCCAATGCTGATTTGGACTCGAACAAGGAAAGGGCACCGATGGATGGAGGAATAAGCATGTCGAAATCGACCTCGTCATCGCCCAAAACAAGGATACGAAGAGCACCCTCGGGACATTTGTGAGCCGGGCTGTAAATCTGACCACAACGGAACACAACCCCTTTTTACGACGATCATCATACTCAGCTCGAGATAAGTTCCGAGTTCCACGATCTTTGGTAGGCACCACACCTGCAGAATTAACAGCCGCAGCCAATGATTGGGCCGGCCCAAGAGGCCCAACACCCATAACACTTTTCTTATCAGCTGTGGAGTTAGGAGGGCCCAACAGAAGTGGATGGCCCGATCCAGGTAAGTTGAAACCCGAATAGCCCATAGCAGACATTCCAGGAGGGATTTGGGAATACGCAGCCGCCAACGGAGGAACAGAGTAGTGGAAACGAGTCGCTGATCCACCGTTCTCGTCGGGATGCAGGAGTTGCATCACATCCCGAGCGAGATTCATCGCATCAAGGCGCGTCATCGGCCGGTGTAACCGGACCCATTGGCGAACGTCATCGCGGAGGCCGGCGACGAAGTACCCGATAGCTTGATTTTCCGGCAACTGCGGAACCAGGGAAAGCAAATACTCAAAGTCGTCGATATAGTCCAGAATAGAATTACCTTGTTTCAGAACGGAGAGTTGTTCATAGGGGTTCTGAATTTCCAGGCCATTGAAGCGACGCAACATCTCAGATTGAAACTCCAGCCATGTCAGATTAGGGCGCGATTGGGTAATGATGGTGAACCAGTGTTGCGCGACGCCGCACATGCTGAGCTCAGCCAACTGGAGACGCAATTCCGGTGATGTTTTGTTAACGTCGAAATACAGATTTGCCTTGTGAATCCAGCCCTGTGGATCGAAGCCTGAGAATTCAGGTAACGTAACCTTCTTAGCCGCCCAGGGAATTACTGACCCAGAGGAATTCTCGATCGGCTTCTGAGCGGAATCGGGATCGGGTTTCTTCAGTAACTCGGCGAGCATGGAGCGGATCTCCGAGAACTGCTCGGTGAAGGCAGAATTCAGTGAATCCACCACTCCCGCTAACTGCTGATGTTGAGCCTCAATGAGATCGATACGAGATGTGTTGTTCACCATGGTTAACAGAGAAACGATGTTGTAAAACGAGGGGGAATGATGGAAGCGGCATGTCGGACCAATGATAAGGTATGTGAATAGATTTAGATGAATATGAAGATGGAATGAACAAGCAATTGATATTCAAATATGGAAAAAAAGGAACAAAGAGATGGGTAACCGATCCAGGGAATAATCCCCTTCTCTTCCTCACAATGAGGTAAGAGCCTATCAAACAACTAACAAACTCCCTACCCAATATCAGGTCCCCCCACCCTTATCTATAACAAACTCTTTACAATACCCTAGCCACTTTTACTATCAGCCCCTCCCTTACTAATAATTGCTGCTAAGTCCTTCATGTTGGTAGCTTTCACATTCTCATTCTCTATTATAGTGTTTTCAATAAAACAAACATTAAATTACTTCTCATTCTTCATCTACATGATCATTCAAACCTGTAGTAAGATCCGTCCAGGTCTTTTCAATTAGTATCAGAGCAATCCAAGTTGCTCTACTGTGTTTGACTTGATCGTGGTCGTTTTTGGGTCAAAATCGTGTGTTTTTTATTCAAAAACAACTCAATTTTCAAGCTTTTCGAGTCCAATTTGTTTTCAAAACATTCATGTTTTTAAAACCTCTTTGACTGCTGCAAACCTCGATCAAAAACCTTCAAAATCACAAAATTTTATTAAAAATGGTTTAGTTCACACCAGTTCGTGTCTAGATCACTCTGTTCGTGGCAATAACCGTCACGAAGTTTCTGTTCATATCAATAACTGCCACGAAGTGCCAGTTCGTTTCAGTTCGTGCTAACTTCGCATCTCAGTTTGTGAGCCAGTTTGTGAGTGACTTCGCATCCAGTTCGTGTGCCACTTTGAATTTCAACTCGTGTCACTTCATGGGTTACTTTGTAAGTCAGTTCTCAATCGAATTCGTGAGTCAGTTCGTGCACCAGTTTGTGCTCAGTTCTTATCTTAGTTCGCAACTCATTTCTTAGATCGGGAATTTCTTGATTGTTTTACTAAAACTGACGTAACTTGAGTTTCGCTAAGAGTTACGGGAGCTAATACCTGCCAAAACGACTGTCTCGGAGAGATCTACACTTTTACTGCCTTACGATTTCCACTCTTAAGACCTCCATTTTTGCATTTGAAGTTTTTGGAGTGTCATATTTTGGTAAAAGATGTCTGATTTTCAAGCATTTGCCGTTATGCAAAAGGCGCTGCAAACCTTAATCAATTTTGATAACGAAATTGAAAAAAGTCTGAAAGTTCCTAAGTTACTAAAACTAGAAGATTATCACAATTTGAAGCAAAGGTTTCTGCTTATGTTAGTAAAAATGATATTGATCTATGGATTCCAGTTGAGAAACTTTACACACGTCCAACTGATGGAGGTGAGTATAAAGGAATTGAAAGATTTCTCATCTAATGAAAAGAAGAGTTATGAACTTGAACAAAAAGCTTTTGGTTATCTTACAATGGCTTTACCTACCGAGCTGTTACATCAATTCAGCACATGCAAAAAAATGAAACAGTTATGGGATGCTTTATCTACAAGATGTGAAGGAAACGATCAATAGAAAAAGAGTAGAAGAAAGGTGTTGAACAAAGAATTTGACATTTTTCAACATTATTATAAAGAAAACATCACTGCTCTTGTGTCAAGGTTCTCACATTTAATCAGTGAATTGAAAGTGGTTGGGATAGAGAAAATTGAGGAAGAATTGACAGAGAAGATACTGGAGGCTTTACCATAAAATTGGGAAAATTATGTCTTACTGTTTACACATGAAAAATAATTTTCATCATTATCATTTCATGATTTAACATGAAAGCTTCATGCTCGAGAAATGGAAATGATGAACACAAACAAATCAATTGCTCAACTGCAAACTCCAGAGTTATATCATGGTTAGAATGTTGCAAGCATAAACGCAAAAGCTAAACCAAGTGGTCTTAGTCCTCCACCAAGTACAGCGTTTATTGGAAATGTTTATGGAACTTTTGAAACTTCTTATTCCTCGATGGTTTGCAGTTTTATAATTCCAGGTCTAACGAATCAGAATGCATTTTTTGTCAAAACAACTGATGATTGTGTTGCTTTAATATCTGCTTTAATTTCACCTTCTTTTGGAATGATTATCAACAATGTTGGTGATGCTAAGTTGGTTAGAGAAGATTTTAATGAAATTGATGATGATCATTTGGATGAAATGGATATGGTATGGCAATTGGCTATGTTAACTCAGAGAGCAAAAAGATTCTTCAAGAAAGCTGGAAAAAGGCCTGTTAATTCAGATGGAAAGTTGGGATTAGATAAACCTAAGGTGATGTGTTACAAATGTTCCAATATTTAACATTTTGCAAGAGAATGTCAGTAATCTCAAGCCAACAAATCTGATTCAAAAGCTACTACCAATGGTACTCAATCGTCATCACGTAATTTATATACAAGAGCTTTGACTGTTCAAGCTGGTGCGACTTATGATTGGGATAACGTTTTTAATGAATCTGCGTTAATTGTCACATCTGCATAAGATGATTATTATTCAGAAACAAGTTCTTATGTAAATGGTTGAGAATGACATGTATGAATCTAAGGTTGAAAGTTTGCTAAAGGAGAATGCTGCGTTATTGAAAAATTTTTGTCTTCTCATTGAAACATTCAAAACCATCAGGTTGCAAAGTTATCTGAAGAAAATGTTGAGTTAGCTAAAGAAGCTGAGAAATGGAAAGCTGAAGCAAAAGAAGTTAAAGCTAATTTCAGTGATCTTTTTGAGAAATCAAAGATTAAGCTTAATGTGCTCAACAAGACTTCTAATGAGCTTGCTGCTAAAGCAGTAGCTTATCAGAATGATAATGACAAATTATTGAAAGAAAAGAAGGAATTAGTGAGGGTGAATAAGTTGTTGAATGAAAATATTGATATTTAGGAAAGAAACGAGGATAAGTTGAAGAAAAAATTATTTGTTGAGTTAGATAATTTCAGGTTGCAGAAATCAGAAACAAACCGGGTTGCAAAGAAGTTGATTGCTACCGAGAAGATTATCTGAAGCACAACAGAAAGTTTCTGATTTGAAGATCAAGGTGATTGATACAAATCGTCTTCTGAACAATGTCAAAAATTCACAATCGTTCAAAAGCTTTTTAGCAAAAGATGCAAATTTCGAGAAATGTTCGACAAGACAGTTCCACCCCTGCCATTAACAAGGAAGCTGTTAATATTGTGAAGGAAAAGGTTAAAGATTGTGATTCTTCTAAGTTTTCTGATTCGAAGACTGAGGAAGAAAAGGTTCTAAAGAAAAAGAAGAATAAAAAGAATGGCAAGAAGAATGAAAATGAATCTAAAATTTCTAAATTTTCACAGTTTGTGTCTGGTTCTTCATTGACTGAAAATGAGAAGTTAGCTACTTCAATTGAGAAGATTCGTTCTCATACTAATATTGATGAGACAATTTTCTATGCTCAGAAGGATGTTAAAGAAGTCAAAGCTGAGTTTTCACGATTGGCAAAGCATGGGCATAAATCTGCTGGTTCGGAAGAAAAGATTTCTGGAAAACATGTTGGTTTAGGTTTCAAGAAGACTGTTACTGAAGTTGATACTTCTAACGATCAAAAGAAACAGAATTTGAAAACGGTCAACTTGAAGTAAGTTCAAAAAGATTTTTTCAGAGCTGAAAAAGTTCAACTTGTGAGATATTACAAGCTCAAGGGTTCTGAACAAATATTTTCTTATAAAGAATTTTCACTTCATTGCATGGATGTTCAGAAAATATCTGAAGTCTTTGTGAAAAGTTCTGATCCAAGAAACAAGAAGCAACAATCTGCAAGATTTTCTTCTGGTAGTTCGACTTCTACTCCAAATTGCCCGACATCAAAATGGGTTCATGATCACAGGCATCGGGTATTTGATTTTTTCTATGATCATTTTGGAGATAATCATTTTTGTTAAGCTATGCAGGTTCCTAAAAAGTGGGACAAAAACAGTCGGTTGTGTTACAATTGTTGCCAAAAGGGGCACAATGGACAAGATTGTCTGGTTCCTATTGTTTTTACTCAAAGAAGAAGAAAGGTTCCACTTGTTGGTAAAACTTCCAAACCAAAGTTTATTGATGAACATGGCAGAGTGTTGATGAATTTTAACCTACATTTTTCAAAAAGCAAGCAAGATTTATTTCTAAATTTTCAAATGCTCCAATTGTAGGTTTTTGTCATATTCAACTAATACTGCTTTATCCAAACAACAACAATGGAAACCTAAAGTGGTTTCAAAAGGAAACCATGACACTGGTTGACCAGAAGCGATCTACTTCGGTTCATTTATACACTGATGTGTTTGACCAGTATGTAGGTACTTTTAGAAGACCTATCGGTGATTGAAAAGTTCCTGATGGAGGAGTATTCTGCTTATGTTAAGTTAAATTTCATGATTGATCTTTCTAAAATGAAAATTGTTCTGAAAGCTAAAACAGTCATATATCAGAGTTGGTTGATCAATTTTCTTTCTTTACATTTTGTTTATAGTTTAGGGGGGAGAAAATTGAAAAAGCCAAAAATAGTGTCTTATTTTTATAAAATGAAAAATCCAAAAAATAGAGTTTTTCATTTTAGGGGGAGAAAAGGCATGTTATTGGGAGAAATGCATATGGTAAAGGTGAATACATGCAAAATGTAAATTTTGAGAAATTGATCATTGGGAAATGATGGTACATTGGCTTATGTATCTGACTCATGGATAGAATAGATGAAAAAGCCATAAGATCATTGTTTGATATGCTTTGTAGGCTCAGCAAATTAGAAAGTATTCAGATGTAATATAAACTAAATGCTATGCTCGACCAAGTGGATAACCTCTTGAAGCGTATTCATGACAAATAGAAAAATGTGTGAAAAAGAAAATGAGAAGTCACTATGTATACATGTGTTAAATTTGCAAAGATTTAAACTTGTTTGATTTTCTTTATTTTCTCAAACGATCGAACTTTCTCTGTGTATCGAAAGATCGAACTGATTGTTATTCGTTTGAGGTTCTACTTTATATTCTTTGGTGTCCGTATAATTCATCAGACTTTCTTTGCGTACGGGAATACCAACTTCATTGTTGTTGAATTATACAACTTCAACTTGTTTTATTTTTTTATTTTATTAATTTCGAGGTCTTATCGGCGTATCGAAAGATCGACCTTAAGGTAGACGATTTTACGTTCTTATTTGTTTTTACATGGAACACAGTTGACGGTATCATGAATACAAATCACTATGTGATAATCACTAGTGTAATCATGCAAGAAAAAAAAATGTCGGAATATGTCTGATTATGTGGGGTACACCGGTCACAGCAAATCTAATAAATACCTTAACACATCCAGATGTTATGAGTATGATTCTGCCTGAGTTTAAGATGGACAAATTATACCATCAATGAACATGGCTTGTGAGCTTAAGTTAGTTGAAATTGAAATGTAGTTCAGTGCGTCATGACCAATATGATCCCAAATAGTGATCTTTCTCAAACAAAAAAATAGAGTTTGATTCTGTATTACAATTTAATTCATTTCAGAAAAACCAAAAAGATTTTCAGTGTGTTTTAGCATAAGTTTGAAAAATCAAAAAGCATTTAGGCTTGTTTTGATATAAACTTTCTAAAAACCAAGAAGATGTTGTTTTTGTTTTATTTTTTATCTGATCGACATGGGATACAAATCAAATTTCAAAATCAATATCTTGCAGTCTCAAAGAGACGTTTTGCGCCAAGATTATTTACGATTGGACAGGTACTAAAGTGAAAGAGAATGTCACAACTTCAATTCTTCTAAAGCTGTTGATAGAGATGAAACACACTATGTATCGTCAAGTATTCAAGATCAGAATAACCATCAAGTTGAGGGGGAGTGTGATTGAAGAAACGATACTACGGGATGAACTAGATACGGCACACGTCAAGGGGATGTTTGTAAGAGCATAATCGGTTCGTCGTGTGAAGTATCTGAACAAAGAAGAAGATGCAAAGATGCTGCCAACGAAGTGAGCCACGAACTAGGAGTTCGTGGCCCACGAACTGGCAGTTCGTGGATGCCCAGTTCGTGGCTAGTAGCTAGAGTATAAATACTTAGTAGCTTTGTATTTTTCTAGGGAGATTTGAGAGAGCTTTGTGAGACCAGTTCTAAAGTGTGTGTTTCTGTGGTGTTTCTCGGTGGTTGTCATCAAGTGTGTTTGTAATTGGAATCTTAGTGTTTTCAAGAAAAAAAAAACATTTAATTACTTCTCGTTCTTCATCTACACGATCATTCAAACCTCTAGTAAGGTCCGTTCAAGTCTTTTCACAGCGAGCGAACAACCCCAGGAACGACAAAGTTGACAGCCTATTCTTCGTGCACAAATACTCCTATCAATGGGGGACGGTGTTCCCGCATGTCCTGGGCATAGACGCGATGTACAATACAAACTTCTACAAGTTTTCATACGTTCAAATGGTGGGCGTGACCTCAACCGGGGTCTCATTTCTTGTCGCCTTCGTTTTCATAAGCCAGGAGCGTCAGGAAGACTTCACCTGGATGTTGGAACGACTAAAGGAAACCATTGGAGACAGTCACCATGAGCCAACCGTAATAGTCACGGGCCGAGAGATTGTTCTTGTATATGTGTGGGAATGTATCTCGGAACGTGACGCGTAACCTCTACAGATGGCATATCAAGCAAAATACCTTCAGACACAGCAATCAAGGCTTTAATGGTGATGGGTGGAAGCGGTTTTTTTACGTCTAAGGAGCAAACTAAAAAACTCCAACACGCCAGATAATTTCAACTACTGTTATGACTTACTATACCAAGAACGCTCCGAACATCACCGAGGTAATGTTCTCTAAACACTGTTTAATTATGATATCGCTTCCTATGTCATTCTAATAGTATTTTACCTATTCAGATTTTCTAGTGATGCTCGACCAAATCTGGCTTGAACAGCATAAAGAAAGGTTTGTGTTCGTCTGGACCGACAAAAAGCATAACTTAAAAAATTACACGACAAACAGGGTAGAAAGCCATCACGCAAGGTTAAAAAGGAATTTGAACGACGCAACCAACTACACGCAGGACAGGTTTATATCGTGTGTTGATGATATCGTCGAGAGCCAGAGAACTGCTATAAATCTAAGCTTTACCAATAAAAGGATAAAAAAGATGAACGTGAATAATATAAAAGTGTTGGGTGATCTCCAATACGGTATGTGCCACACCGGCCTGGATATACTGGTTAAGGAGGTAAAACGGATTGATAACCTCGAGGGCGTCCACCCAAGGGCAAGAAAGTGAATCAAAAATCCTCCTCGGCACAGCTCGTATGTCCCTGATTGACTAGAGTTCCGCGACATCTCTGAGGTTCTAAGTTACAACCTAGGGTCTCTGGAATTTAGCCAACAAGGGGAGGACACTTATAATTATGCCACAAGTGCATTTGATTATGACAATCATGATATTGCGTCTCAGCTTTTCGGCACCCAGGAATCTTTCAGTCATGATTATATAATCAATGGGCCTCATAGGAACAGTGCTCACGCTCCAGAAACTAAGGCCACCAAAAAAAAGTCAGAAGTCTAGAAAAGGTAAGGCTCCCAAAGAAAAATGGGTACCAGGAGACGAGGAGAAGAATAACTGGACCAGGTTCCAGCATGTTATACCGGAAATTTTGCACCGGTACGTGCAGAAGACAGCGGACATGGATGGTGACGAGAATTGTGGGTTTCGTGCTATGGCCGTTAGGATAGGCTAGAAAGAACATGACTGGCGCTTGGTTCGCACTGAACTGTTAAAAGAGTTGGACCAACACAGATGAGAATACGTCGATATTATGTTCGATTCTATGGAACTAAGAGACGGCCTCATATATAATGATATCATGCCTGCTCCGAGGCCTAAGTGGCTGCAAATGCCGGCGTGTGAAATTATTTTCGCTAATAGGTGGTCTTGTGCTTTCTGTTTTATTGACTTATTTGCCAACCAAGCCCGAACATTTTTCCCAACAAGAGTGTCCGCGAAAGACATAAAACCTCACAGATTTATGGCCATTGCGTACATCGCTGAGATCCATTATATCAACGTCAAATTATGGGGGAGTTCGCACTTCCTCATTTGTCATCTTTGTACACACATAGAGTCGATCTTTCGTTAGCAAAGGATTAGCCGATTATATACAGGAATCGTCAAGATTTGTATGAAGCCCTGACGCCAAAGAAACCCCCACAATATCATAGAGAACTAAAAATTTGTATGAAGCAAAGGATTAGTCGTTATGTTCTATTCATCTAATATATGTTTATGAATTTTGTGTCACTAAAAATTAAAATAAAAATTCGAATGGGTCATATGGGCCCAAACATCCCTGTGGTCAACTCTATATAAATGGGGAATGGCTCATTTGTTCTCAAACGACCATTTGTGATTTTAAATAACAGAGGGTCATCCCTGAACATTATTGCCCGAGTGTTCTTCGTCTTCTTCACGTTTTTAGGTTGGTGAACATATTGTGCTTCATTAATGCATTATTATGTTGTTAAAATATAGTTTTAGTAATTAAACTTTCCTTAGAATTTTCCTTAGGACACTACAATTTGCCCGAAAGATCTTAGTTTTTTGTGTTAGAACTAAGAACATTGTAGAATTTAATAATAATTTTTTTTCTTAGCAAATAAGTGCCCAAACGGCCATTTTAGGCTAAACTAGCCGTTTCCATATTTTCTTAGAAAGGGAAAACGAGTCGTTTGGTACCAAACGACTCGTTTTTTTTTTTTTTTTTTTTGAGAAAATTTGAAAAACGAGCCATTTTGTTAAATAGGATCATTTGCTAATTTTTTTTATATTTTTCATAATCTTGATAAAATCGTGAATTTATGTAAAAAATGACAAAAATTAAAAAAAAATTCAGTGACTTTTGTAAAATTTGAAATATTTTGTAATTCCTGAACGGTGACCTTGAAATTTTGTAAATATTGTTAAATACTTTGAAAATTGTAGATGGCGCGACGTAGGCGACGTACCGATACCAAGGCCGAGGGTGGTGATATGTTTTAACTCTATGGATTTAAAGTGTCGTGGATTGTCTCAACTCTCATGCTTAAAATGTTAAGGGTTTAAATTAACACAAATAAAGAATTGACACAAATATATAATATAAACTTTAATGGTATTATTAAGTAATGAAGATATGTTAAAATAAATTGACCTTAATGTTTTTAAAAAAAATCTAGCTTGAATCCCGTCCAGGTTCATACATCTACTTTTCATTGAGTGGACTTCGCTTTTAGCAACGAATCAAAGAGAAGCTTTGAGATTTGTGATGAATTGTATATAAAGTAAAAAAAATGCTTAAATGGGTGCTTAGTGCACTATTAAAAAGCCTACGGCTCGGGCTTGCTTGACACTCGCTCATAAAGTTTTTTGGAACTAGCTCGCTTGAAACCGAGTTGGCTCGATCAGTATGTAAATGAGCAGGCCAGGTACAAGCCAAGCTCAACTCAGTTCGTGGGTCCTTGTTAGTTGACTCGCTTGCTCGGCCTATTTAAAATAAACCCCAAATATCAATATATATAGATACATAAATATATATAACCTAGAAATTATATTATTATTTATAACATACTTTTAAGTTAAAAACAATAATGCTTTATAATATTTTTTTGGGTTATTGGCTTGGATTAATCCCAACTATCACTTATTGGCCGGGATCACTCCCAACTAAAGAAATCACCACCGCCACCCCCAACTATGAACCTAATTTCTGACAACACTCCCTCCGTTAAAAAATCGTGTCATAAAATGTGCATAGCGTGTCATAAAATGTGCATGAGGGAGTGTTGTCAGAAATTAGGTTCATAGTTGGGGGTGGCGGTGGTGATTTCTTTAGTTAGGAGTGATCCCGGCCAATAAATGATAGTTGGGATTAATTCAAGCCAATAACACTATTTTTTTAACACAAATTAACATAAACTATTGAACTAAAAATAAGCATAAAGTCTCTATGATATATCTTTTTTTAAAAAAAAAATCATATATTTTAATAAATAAATAAATATTTGAAATATTGATTCTTCGGTAGGAGTATGTCAAAATAGTTTTGTAAAAATTATAAAATTTTAAAATTTAAAATATAGGCTTGATGAGCCGAGCAAGAACTCAAAATTTTTGAGCTAGTTAAAATAAATAAGCCGGCTCGGTCTATAAACGAGCTGAGCTCGAGCCCAAACTAACTCGACTCAACTGGATTTGGCTCGTTTACAATGTAGAACACAGATTCATGGGGTTTTAATTGGGGTTCCGATAGGATTGTGTGGAAGCAAGACATTTGAGGGCAGTGAATCAGAAAAATTCAAAAATGTGGGGATGAAGTTTAGCTACGAATTTTGATTTTTTGGGTCAACGATTTTTGGGTCAATGACTGAAGCTAGTGGATGGAGTAGATTGACCGTTGGCATGTGGAAACATGTCGCTAACATTTCAAGGTTCATATCCTTCGTTGCCTTTTCAAACATTTGAAAATCGTTTTAATAAAAATTTAATCATATGATGATATGAAGGAACCCTAGGGCTTTTTCTATAATACGATTTCATTTTTGAACAGCTAACGTTTTAAATGATTTGAAAGTTATAATCTTTGGTTTAAAAAATACCTCATTTACTACTCAAATGTCTTGTTAAAGCGGAGAGGTGGTGATAAAGGATATTGAAGCTTAAGCCAGGAAGCTTGTGTCAAGTCATTTGAGAGAAATAATAATAGAAATTTTTTTTTTAGCAACAAATATATTTTACTTTTACTCTTAAACAATTTCACAAACTAAATTACAGCAGTTATGCCTAGATTTGAACTCAGACCCTAATTAAGAAGACAAAGCATCTACCAAATATAACAAACTACATATATATATATATATACACTAAACAAATAACTAGAATATAATTATGAATACAACATGGATAGTTGGAGTGATTTGAAAGAATGTAGGTTTCAGTTCTCAAGAATGAAGAGTCGACTTTATGACATGTAGTGTTAATTGTCATAGTTTTTATATTTGTACACGAACATGCAGTAAGTAAAGTAATGTAACCAACCAAGTTTACTACATGTGTTGCGTCCCAAAATCCATAGGAGTGGTCAACCGAAGAATGTAACGTAAGTAGTGTTGAGTGATGGTGTTAAGACATCCAAATTTAATAAATATAAAGCATTAGAAGAAAGATAAACTACATAGGAAAGGTAGAAGTAACAAAATCCGTCACATGATAGATTCTGTGAAATCATAAAAATTATGTGAAGTGTTTCACAGAGCATTTCACAAAGCTCTGTGAAACCTCTGTGAAATCATTTTTTCCACAAAAACATGATATTTACTACAATACGTTTCTAATGGGAAGCAAAAAAAAGTCTTCAAAATGATATCCTAAAGGAGTTCGAAATTAACATAACATCAAAGATTCCAATAACTAAAGACAAATAAGTTAATAACAAAGACTTTCTCAAAACCGGCGGGTCCCCTCATTAAATGAAGTGGTTGAAAAGTGGTAAATTGAATACACATTCAATTTACCCCATGTGCATTATTCCTTACTTCTGCTATAAAAGGAAAGCCTTCATCAACAAGAAATCTAAGACAAACACTTTAATTTCTCAAGCATATTCAACGAGGTTGATCATTACTCTTGTAAAAAGATATTTTATGTTTTTAATATTCAAATTATAAGTTATTGTAACCATTTCTTATAAAGAGATATACAGAAAATATCATTTTATGAACTACTTGTCTTCTACTTGAGTTTACTTTCTGCACATTATATACAACTGTTTAAAATCAACTGAATCACACTACGTCAAAAAGTGGCTTTGGCCACGTTTTTTTTTTGAAAACGCCTAGCCACTGTTTTAAAAAAAACGTGGCTAAAGGTAAGAAACACTAGGTTAAGCCACACATATTTTGTACCCGTGGCCAAATATATAGTTTTTGGACCCTTTTAGCCACATATTTTTTGTAATTGACAACAACAATCAGGTACAGAGGCTTTAACCATTTTTTTTTACAAAAAAGTGTGGCATTTATTTGTCACACTTAATAAAGAGTGGCGAAATGCACCAAACGACCACGGAATTTGAATGATCTTTTATTCATGTGACAAATAATGAATATATATGATACCTTTGGCCATGCTTATATAATGTTGTGTGACGACAGAGTAGATTTTAATACTTAGTAAATTAAAAACAAACAAAACTAGTAAGTATATATTATGCGTGGCTAAATGTGAGCAACAACCACTCTTTTTAATTAGTTATGTAGCTAAAAGCTAGTACATATGGCCACTTATATTAGGTTGTGTGACTAAATAGTAGATTGTTCATGCCCTTTCCTAATTTATTGTAAGTGATAAAAATCTATTACCTATATATTAATTTTGTATGTGACACCAAAAGTTATCAACGGTGACTGTTAAACATTTTATGAGTGGCTAAAGATAAGTAATGGTCATGGTAATAAATTGATACGGTACCGTGGCCTGACCTTTCAACTTCTGTCACTCTATTTCGTCTCCTGATTAATAATCGTCACTCTTCTCCTAAAAAAATCGTAATGGCTGCTGCTGCTCGAAAATGGAGAACTTGGGCTGCTAATGACCCTAAACCCTACTACGGCCCGCATCCTCGTAAGTGTATTTTTGTCTCTGCATTTGGTTTATATGGTTTTTTTTGTTAATTACTGATCGCTTCTGTATTTGGGCTTTTTACAGGTGGTCGGAGGTTCACACTGAAGATCCACCACAACGGCGATATCCACCGGAATGCTGCCGGAGAAGATGTGTGGCAGGGCAAGGTGGACTATGTCAACTATGTCGACATTCGCACTTTGATATCCATCAGTTGAATCTCACGGTGAGATTCCTGGGCCACACATCAATTGGGTATTTCCTGATTTATTGGAAGATCCCACCGTTGTCCCTCAGATATGGGTCAAACTACATGGATTTCATATCTGACGAAGCTATCGAGGATATGAAACTTTATCTCCGGGAACCAGAGGGAGAGACAGAACTGTCATTCTACTTAATCTGGAATAGGAACTCCACATACACCTCTGATGCTCTGTTTGGGAGTGAGAGTTGCTTTCCTCCTGGTGAGGACACCACTAGTAGCAGCAGCTTCGACTATGACCCTGAAGATGAAGACTACATGTCTGATGCTAGGTCTTAGTATTCTATTTATAGCAATTAAATTTTTGTATAGGATCCTAATCAATTTAGTTTTGTAACTATAATCAATTTTGGTTATATGATCGATATACATATATATATATATATATATATATATATTAAAGATTTTGTTAATTATCTCAATTTTAGTTTTATGTTTGCTTGAGTTTATTCTAAATATGATTAAAGGGTTTCAGTTCAGTTTCAAATAGATTTAATTCTAAATATGAATGCCAAATTCTAAATATGTATCTTAAAATGACAAATTATAGTATATACATATAGTGTATCAATAAAACTGGAACAAGTCAATGAATCCGGATCAACTCTTCTTCCTGAGAAAATCTAGTTCATTCGATCCTGTTCTTCTTCATCACTAAAGTTCATCCGGTTCCCATCTTGTTCTTCTTGTCTGCAATATCTGCTAACCAAAATGCCAACATACTAACATAACATAAGAATATAAACTTCATGTAATAACACAATTATGAGTAAAATGGAGGTCTGCTATGATTCATTGAAAATGTATGTTAATATGAAAAAATAGAGTATATACACAAACTGTATGAATAAATCTGGAACAACTTATGTTAAAATAAAATAAAAACATAATAAATACCATCGTATCCGGATCAACTCTTCTTCCAGCCAAGTTCATCCGGTTCCCATCTTGTTCTTCATTTCAGCATAGACATCTATGTATTCCTCATCATCATTTGAAGATCTTTTTTCCCTTCTTAGCGACTGTCTTCCTTCTCTTGGAAGGACCAGGTTTGTGCACAGGGGATTCAAGTTTGGTGGGTGTTGTGGTGATTTGGGTGTAGACGAGGGTGCAGGGGTTGGTTTTTATATTTGGGGAGTGAGTGGTTTGTTTAGGTGAGGATATGGAGATGGAAGGGCATGAGTAACTATAGGTGGTAGTACAATCGGTGTGAAGTTGTCTGTTCTAAACTTTGGTGGAATAGGTTTTACGGGTTTAGGGTTGGCTTTAGGCTTTACAGGTTTAGGAGGGTGTCTTTTGGATTGCTATGATGTTAGGGCTCTGTTTAGGTCAGAAAATGCACCTGGTGGTCTTGGTACACCTGTTTCCTTTGAAATTCTTTTCTGTTCATGTAGCATATCTAAATATCTGTTTCTCAAGGTATCGATACTGGAAGGATTGATCTGGCTTTGATTCTCCCCCATTTAATCTAATGAAATAGCTTTTGAAAAACTTGGGTTCTTCTTCCTTTGTTATAGGGTTTTTTAGCATTTTCTGTTTCTCTTCTTCCCTTTTTATCTCTTCTTGCCTTTCATTAGCATCTATCTCTTCCTTCAGTTTTATTTCACCATCCTCTTGAATAAACCTAGACATCATATCGCATACCTCTTTAGCAGATGACATTTTTACATGTTCAACAGTTGCTAATCCCTGGCTATGATCATATCTCTGAACTTCAAAAGGAGTGTGGCATTGTTAAGGTTATCTAACAGTCTAATTTTTTCTTGTTCAGCTTCTCTGGCCATTCTGCTTCTTCTTTTCTTCTTCTCAAAGTCCATCTTTGCCATTTTCTCCTCAAAAGACCTTCTCTTGGCTTCATTGACCAGACCCATTATTAGTCCATCTATATGCTCCACTTTCTTAGCTTCTTCAGGACTAGCAGGGGGAGCACTAGGCTTTAAAATAGGAATGTTGGGCAGAGATGTAGCACTCCTTAACCAAGTGTAGTTAAGAGCATTCCTAACCATAATATTTCTCATCAAATATAGTGCTTCAGGAGCTATCCATATGGCTGGCTGAGAGAACATTGGTTGAGCCAAGTCAACAGTGACAGTCATATCCAAGATAACTTGTTCTTCCGAGAGAACTTCCTCCTGCATCTCCATATCAAAAATTTGTAGATCACTTAGCACACTTGTGATCTGATTATCAGTAGTAACTTGTTCCGGATCAATTAGTTGTTCCGGATGAAGTTCTACTTCCGGATCAATAAGTTGTTCCGTATGAAGTTGTTCTTCCGGATCAGTTTCTTGTTCTGTATGAAGTTGTTCATGTACATCCGCATGGCCTTCTAACTCCGGATCTGATGAAGACACCATGTACAAGATCCTATTTTGAATCAAATATAGTTTGACATGTGAATTGCAATATTTCAGTGGTTGACAACCTTGCCTATCAATGGCTTTTAACCATTCAATTTCTTCTCCTTGAGCTCTGACAATTGCACACATAGCTGCCATTTCATTTTTAAGTTTTGTATATCGAACCTTCAATTCGGTAAGTGTCTAGTTGCTCTCAACTGGTGTGTCCAATGGGACATGATGGGTAGTGTCAGCCCTTTCCACATGACTTGCTTCATCGCTATTGTAAGTCACCTTCTTAGTAGAATGTGGGTTGGGTGAATCAACCAAGTCCAGCAGTACATCCCGTGCAAAGAGGGTACCTGGGGAATCTACTTCATATGGCCTAGGTGATGATATATCACCCTCATTCTGAGGTAATCCTGTGGATGACAGTGGATTGTCTAGGTGGAGACCACTTTTGGTTTTCTTCTTCCTATGCTTTCGTGAGCAAGAGGAAGAGTGTGACACCACGTCCGAAAATCCAGGTCAAACCATCTACTTTGACTTTTAATTAAGTATTAATTGTGCTTTATCTGATTTGATTTCTGTTAAACTGTTAAATTACTGTGCCTGACTGTTAACTGATGACGTAAACCTAATCCCGCGTTTGTACTAAAAGCGTATATCCGTTAAAAACATAATGATTTCATGTGTCAATCATGGAACTTCAATAACAAGAAAAATAAATATAAAATGTATTTTTATATTTTATCCGGAACTGGTGTCGAACACTTATAAAATCGACACGTAAAACTGATAAGCGATCGATCGTCTGAAACTATTCGGTTTTAAACAATATGATCGGCCGAGCTTAAAACTGATACAAACTGAAAACGTTATCCGTAGCCCGTTCGAAAACTGAAAAACACAACTGATTTCTGAAAGACTTTTATAATCAACTTAAACAAATGTTTTTATGAAATAAAAACATCACAAACTGAAACCGTTGTCAAGACTTAAGCCTAAACCAAACCAAACACCCAATTGGGCCCGACTTGGCCCAATAGGCCCAATAAGCCTAAAACAATTAAACCAAGCCCGAAACTTCGACCCGTTACTCAAACATAATACTCCGACTAATCGTGGCAACCCGAAACCTCGACCGATGCAAAACGGGCCTGGGCCTCGAACCGGTGCCCCGTTTGGGCCCGTACGGCCCATAACCGACGGACCGACCCAGTTACATTTTCGTTTAAATGTTCTGACCCAATATAAAGCCCAAAGCCCAATGGGTTTATTTTTATAAATTAAATCCATCAAACTTGTATTAATTTTTATAAAATGATTATCATCTTTTATATTTTTATAAAAATTTGTCATGAACTTGTATGAAGTTTATACAACATATATTTATAAAAGTTGTAGGTTATTTTTACCTCAAACCTTTATATGTTTTATAAACTTTCATTATATTTAGAAACTTTTCTTTATAACACACAACAAGTTTTATATAAAATGTCACCTACCATTTGATTTTTATAAAAGTTTAGCTAGGAGATTTTATTAGGAGAAAATGTGATGATTAAATCACCACATCACCATCCTACCACCCTCACCTAGCTCTCATCATGGCTCAATAGTTCTAGGAGACTTGGGCACTCAACCAACCACCAACTCTCTTACAACCTTACTCACCTACACATTCAACTCTTCCACTCTCACATTCTCTCCTCCCCTTTTTCTTCCTGCCGTGAAGAACATCACAGCCCTCTCCCTTTCTATATTTATTTTCTGCCGGAGATATCTCAGCACCACCACCACTTGTTGCCGCCACCACCTTCTACCCTCACCATCACCCTTAACCGCCACCACCATGAACTACCATCACCGCCTCCCCCTTTCTCCTTCGTGAACCCACAAACCACCGCCACCTTCACCTTCAGCCGCCAACACCACCATCAAACACCTCCACCAGCCGCCCTCCTCCTCTCCCCTTCCTCCTTGCCCAGTTGCGACACACCACCACACCATCCCCGCCACCTTTTTTTTCTTTTCCTTTTCTTCTCTCGGCAGCTCACACACCACCACCACAGCCCCTGCAGCTGCTGCCTGCTGTTCTGCCGGAGCTGCTGCCTGCTGTTCTGCCGGAGCTGCTGCTACTGTCGCCACTGCTGCGTGTGCTGCTGCCGGACCACTGCTGCTGTGAACAGCCGCGGACCACCGTCACCCTTCTCGTTTCTCTCGTTTTCCATTCCCTCACCCGTTGTGAGTCTTTTAACCGGTTTCGTTTACATTTCTTATACATTGTTAACGTCCCAAATGAGCAACCGGGTCTTGACAACTAACCGTTTAACGTGAAGTTTTTCTAACGAACATAAACACCTAACTACATTTTATATGGAACCGAAGAGTTTTTAAGGATTGAAAATGTGAGTTAATGTGGACTTCTTTTTTTGATAAGTTTATGATAATCTCTAAATGTTAGCATGATTTTCTATTGTTGTTATCATATGCTAAAAGATTGTATATGTTGAGTTTTGTTGAAATCATGTAATAGTAGGTTATAAAAACATGCTAGAATTATAATTATGATTTAATGATTAATAATCTCATTTATAAGTTAATTTATGCTAATGATGATCATCATGGACTAATTATAGAGTTTAGAGACATGCATGGACTTAGTATGGACTTTAGATGTGTTAAACTTGATTATTGGACATAAAATAATAATCTTAAAAACACTAAAATGAATTTTTATGGATAAAATATAAAAACTAGTGATTTTATAAATTACTTGGATATTTAAACCATAAAAATATCACCATAATCATTGTTATATAAAATAGCCACATTTTATAAAAATATAATTTCTAAAAATACAAGAATTAAAAGTCTTGTTTAGAATTTATAAAAGAAATAAAATGGATAAAATATATAGTTATATTTTATGTTCAAAAATGATAGAATATCATATTTTTGAATAAATGACAAAAAGTATAAAACATGTGAATTTTATACAAAAATAGAAACATTTTATGTTAATGAATTTCTATAAAAAGTCTTTTATTTAAAACCCTAACTTTGTTTAATAAATAAAGTTATTTAAAAAAATGATTTTATAAAAATAAAATCAAAAGACTTATAGAAACTATGAAAAACATATTTTAAACATTTTTGATCATTTTAAATGAATCAAAATAATCAAAACGTTTTAACCGGATCAAATGTTTATTTTTAAACGTTTGGAATTGAAACGAAATCTTTAAGCGATTTAAAAACGTTTTACGACGTAACGAACCGTGAATAATTATTTTCAACAAATAATTATCTTTCCGAATTTTAGAAACCCTAATTTGAGTTAAAAACATTTTGGTTTGTAAATATAATTATTTTAATGATAATTATATTTATATTAACTCAAAACCCTAATTTTCTTAATACGAGTTTAAATATTAAAATAACTCTTAATATTTACCTACTTATGTTATATCATTTAACGTGTAATAATTTAATAAAATTATTTCGACAAGTTATAATAATTATTTCAATAATAATTAACAACCCTAGTTATATATATTATAACTTAACGCGATTAATAAATCAATCGATCGAGCGAACATAAAAATAATAATAAATATTATTATTTAAAACGATGTTTAATACTTGATTGAACTGGACTTCATGATACGTTATCGCATGTTCATTCCTTGTATTTATTTACATAAATGCCTTAATACGTGAACATTCGTATTTGCTGATTTTGTAAACTGATTAACTAACGGGTTTTCAAAACGCTACAAACGAGATTATACGTCAAGACTTGACCGGTATCATTTGGGTAACGTTCGTTGCTCAAATGATTATGTGGACCCTTATGCATGTTGTCTTATGTTTTAATAGGACTTTACTTGCTAGTTGCCACTCGGCAATTCATCATTTCCACTGAATCAAGTGAGTTTCACGGCCCCTTTTCTTTACAACTGTTTTACACTTATGGGGGAGAAATCATGAACTGATAAACTGTTTTAACTTAATGTTATGATTACTGTTAGCCGTATGACTATCTGTTCCCTTACTGATTGCCCAACTGGTACTTTATCGTTATAAACGTTAGTACAACTGAATCCCACCATTAGTTGATTTCAATTAGTTCTGATCGAAACGATAACTAGTAAATAGATCTATTTGGGTTGACAACCCTGCCCAGATTGGTAGCTCCAATCCTGACTTCGTATATTGTCAAGGGGTACACGTCAGTTATTCTTGCCTGTTCGGTATCTCTCGGGCGAGGATTGTTGGGTTTTAAGAACTTTATCAAAGCCATTTTAACTCCTTAAAATGTAAAAACGCAGCGGAAATTCAAAACCATAGTTTGATTAGTTGATGTTAAAACCGATTTTAACACTTGATTATAAAACCCAAAACCAAGGATCCAAATATGTATGCATGCTATCAAAACTAAAACCAACCATAGGGGGTTTTAGATATACCTTCTTCCAAGCTCAAGATTGTGAAGAAGATGATGTGGATGAACCGGCTTGCTATCTAACTTGAAAGCCTCAAGTGATGATACCCACGAGCTCAAGCAACAACCACCCTTGTTGCTAGGATTTCTTGAAGACTAACTCTTCCTTCTTCTCTTGTTGAATCCGAATCCAACAATATCTTGGAACCTATTTCCAGATTTTTCTTTAGCAAGAAGGTGTTCTTGCTTTGAAGGAGAGAGAGAAAGAACTTGAGTATGAGAGAAGTAAGTGGTAATGAATGACTAGCCCACCCTTCAAGACCATATGTCTTGTTTAAATAAAAAGGCTCAACCACCCTCATAAAGAGGGTGGGAGGCCGGCTCTAGAGGGGGAAAAAGGAGGGGGAAAATGGTTTTTGAAACCTTTTAAAACCCTCCAATGAACCTAGTCCATTTTCTAGTCTTTGTTCATTTAGATACTATGCTTAAGTCATGTAACACATTACATGTTGTGTACTAAAATGAAGTATAACATATAACCTTTTATATGTTGTGTAACATGTTATTTAACCAATTAAATAACATTTTTATCTTGCTTCTATGATTTAAATCATCCACATGATTTAATACAAGTTCAATTAATTAGAAACCGATTTCTAATTATCTTCTATAAGTGACATTTATTTAATTGATCATATCTAAATAAATATCCATTGGGTGTTTGTCTAGCTCGTTATTGGGTATGACCCGTCTTGGATCATAACGTACTAGCCACATCAATCTAGTATGTGTCTTGGGCAGACCGAGTCCAACAATCTCCCACTTGCACAAGATTCATAGAAGATTGATGCAAGCAACAAATACCGCCTAACAACGGTTTGTTACCCCTAATACGCATGACTTAGTGCCATTCAATAACATCATCTCCTTCAAGTCACCACTTGAAATGTTTTAGGTGAAACGATCATTTATCCTTTTGTCACAAATGTCATGTTAAATCCTAGAGACATAGAGTGATCACTCTCTATTAGATTTAACTTAATTCAGGCCTTAGACATTTAACTCTCAACGAATAAGAGGGACAAATTCCATCTTGACTACATACGTCTCTCACAATCACCTAGTATCATACCTGACTTTAGCCTTATGTACTGTCATGTTTCAGAGCAGCGAAGAACTAGGTCAAGGCATAACATAGATGAATATCAAGACCCAATATGTATCTCAGGTCGAAGGATACAAATGATATTCTCCTTTACTCAAGCTTACTTATGATCAATCAACTAAGATTCCATGGGGTAAGTCTTGAGAGCGGGTCGTCCAATATTTGTCTCCCACAAATATCTATGAACTCTGGTAGCAACCTATTGCTCCATATTCATACCTTATGAATATCCACCAATCCAAGTTCATAATAGTCTTACCTTCATATTTGTTCCCACAAATATGATCGACTACGGACATTTAGAATAAGTAACTTATTCACGGATTTAAACATGCAAAAATGGAACACTACACAATTTAAATGAAATCCCACATTCATATAAAAGTGTCAAAATAAACATTGTTCCGATATCCAAATACAAAATATAAATCATATCCAATCACTAGAATGTCGAAGTCCCATAGCACAAACATGACCCTCATGCTTTGGGCGTTCTAGGAGCTTCGTGAGTGGATCGGCGACGTTGTCATCGGTGTGAACTTTGCGAATACATATCTTTCCTTTTGCAACTTCATCCCTTATGTAGTTGAATCTCCGCTCGATGTGCCTCACCTTTTGATGATCACGAGGTTCTTTGATTTGAGCAATCGCTCCCTCGTTATCACAAAGGATCTCTAGGGGTCCTTGAATGGTAGGAACAACCCCTAGTTCGGCAATAAATTTCTTCAACCATGCGGCTTCTTGCGCGGCCAAAGATGCGGCGATGTATTCTGATTCCGTAGTGGACAATGCAACCACATCTTGCTTTGAGCTCTTCCAAGAGACCGCCCCTCCATTTAAAATGAAGATATACCCCGATTGTGATCGAGAATCATCTCGATCCGTTTGGAAGCTCGCATCCGTGTAACCCCTTACAACGAGTTCCTTCTCATCGGATCCATATATTAAGAACATATCCTTAGACCTTCTAAGATATTTCAATATACTTTTGACAGCCATCCAATGGCTATTTCCTGGATTTTGTTGGTATCTACTTGTCATGCTTAAGGCGCATGACACGTCCGGTCTAGTGCATATCATAGCATACATAATTGATCCAATAGCAGACGCATATGGGATTCCTTTCATTTTGTCTTGCTCAACCTTTGAGCTTGGACATTGAGTCCTACTCAATATAGTCCCTCTTTGAATAGGTACCAAACCTTTCTTAGAGTTCTCCATCTTGAACCTTTTCAAGACTTTGTCAATGTATGCACTTTGATTCAAGCCTATCAGGCGCCTTGATCTATCCCTATAGATCTTTATTCCCAAAATATAGGTGGCTTCACCAAGATCCTTGATGGAAAAGCAACTTCCAAGCCAGGCTTTTACACCTTCCAAGGTTGGAATGTCATTCCCAAATAGTAGTATGTCATCTACATACAATACTAGAAAAGTTATTATACTCCCACTAGCCTTCTTATACACAAGCCTCATCCTCGTTCTTGATGAAGCCAAATTTCTTTATCTCTTCATCAAAACGCTGATTCCAACTCCTTGATGCTTGTTTCAATCCATAGATTGATTTCTTTAACTTACACACTTTATTAGGATGTTTTGGATCGACAAAACCCTCGGGCTGAGCCATATAGACATCTTCCTCAAGATATCCATTTAGGAAAGCTGTTTTGACATCCAATTGCCATATCTCATAATCATAATGGGCGGCTATGGCAAATAATATCCTTATCGACTTTAGCATTGCCACCGGGGAGAAAGTTTCATCATAATCAACCCCTTGAGTTTGAGTGAAACCTTTTGCTACAAGTCGAGCTTTAAATGTGTCTAAGTTCCCATGCATGTCGGTTTTCTTCTTGAAAACCCACTTACTTCCAACTACCTTGGAGTTAGGAGGTCGCACTACCAAGTCCCATACTTGGTTGGCATGCATGGATTGCATCTCAACGTTCATGGCTTCCAGCCATTTGTCCGATTCGGAATCGGTCATTGCATCATGGTAAGTGGTTGGTTCATCTGAATCTACCACATAGCATCCCTCCATGAAAAATCCATATCTTTCAGGTGGACTACTAGTTCTACCAGATCTACGAACGTTGTGTGTGTCTTGATCAACCATTTGATCATCTCCAACAATTTCTTGTAGAGGGCTAGTTTCAACCAAACGTGTATCGGCTTGTGGTTCTTGATCCTCCTCAAGTTCCACCGCTCTTGCACTAGTTCCTTCCATAAGGAACTTACTTTCCAAGAACTCGGCCTTTCTAGCAATAAATACCTTTTGCTCTGTTGGATTGTAGAAGTAATATCCTATACAATCTTTAGGATATCCTACAAATATACACTTAGTGGACCGGGGATCTAGCTTGTTTGAAGCATCATGCTTTACATAAGCTTCACAACCCCACACCTTTAGATAAGATAAGGATGGAACCCTTCCATGCCATAACTCAAAAGGTGTCCTTTCCACTTTCTTGGTTGGGGCCATATTCAAAATACGGGCCGCTGAGAGTAGGGCATAACCCCAAAATGATAGAGGTAAGGAACTTCTACTCATCATAGATCGAACCATATCCAATAGGGTTCGATTCCTCCTCTCCGATACACCATTATGTTGTGGTGTTCGAGGTGGACTAAGTTGTGAGACAATCCCACAACTCCGAAGATAGTTTTGAAATTCATTGCTAAGGTATTCACCTCCTCTATCCGAACGAAGGATCTTTATTGTCTTGTTGAGTTGATTTTCTACTTCATTCTTGAAGATTTTGAATATTTCAAAAGCTTCATCCTTGTGTGCTAACAAGTACACATACCCATAGCGACTATAGTCGTCGGTAAAGGTGATGAAGTATCTTTCACCATTCCTAGATGTTGGCTTAAAAGGTCCACATACATCCGAATGTATGATCCCTAGAAAATCTTTTGCTCTTTCGGTGGTGCCACTAAAAGGTGCCTTAGTCATCTTGCCTTGTAGGCAAGATTCGCATACTTCATAGGAATCATTATCATTTGTTTTCAAAAGACCACTCTTTTGTAACGCTAGTATGCGGTTCTTATTTATGTGACCAAGGCGGCAATGCCAAATGTAGGTGTCACTCAAATCTCTTTTGAGTCTCTTGGTGTTAGTTTGATACATTGAGCTATTGTATGATGTGTTTTCATGAACCAATTCATAAATACCATTTAAAGGGCTAGCTTTAAAATGAAACACGTCATTCATTGAAACATGGATATCATTGTTAACAAATTTAAAATCATATCCAAAATGTCTTAAACGGGAAACGGAAATTATGTTCCTAGTCAAACTAGGAGCATATAATACATTATTCAAAATTACTTCCAAACCACTTGGAAGTTCCAAAATGTAGTCTCCTTGGGCTTCAACTTGAACTTTCGCTCCATTGCCCATGAAGAGACTAACTTCTCCCGCCTTTAATTGCCTATTTCTTTTGAACCCCTGCAACATATTACATATGTGAGTTCCACATCCGGTATCCAATACCCATGTGTTAGAAGAAATGGCATTAAGCTCAATATAAATCATAAAGGTCTTACCCGAGGTTTGACCTTCATTTTTCTTTTCTTTCAACCCTTTGAGATAGGTTGGACAATTCCTCTTCCAATGTCCTACCTCACCACACTCAAAGCATGGATCATTTGAAGCAATCTTTTGCTTCTTCTCCTTCGGTTTGGGGTTTTCTTTCTTGCCCTTCCCCTTGACGAATCCCTTTCCTTTGGCAACCTTTGCCTTTGAGGAACTAGAGGTAGAGCGAGACCTTTTCTTGCTACTACCTTCATTGATCGTTAGAACGGGCACAACACTTTTGCCCATCCCTTGCTCGGCCGTTTTGAGCATCCCATGAAGCTCGGGAATGGTCTTCTCCCAACCATTCATATTGTAATTCAATACAAAAGTGTCAAACCTTTTTGACAAAGAGTTGAGGATCAAATCCGTAGCCAACTCTTTTGAAACGGGACAATTGAGCCTTTCAAGACGATCAATGAGGCTCTTCATCTTAAGAACATAGGATGAAACCGTTTGTGACTCGTCCATACGACATGCATGGAGTGCTCGAACCGTTTCGAAGCGCTCGGTTCTTGCCTTTTGTTGGAACATTTCTTTCAATTGGCATATCATGTCGTATGCCCCATGATTCTCTAAATCCTTTTGTAGCTCGGGGATCATACTTGCTAGCATGAGGCATGAAACTTGGACGGAGTCCTCGGTGTACTTCACCCAATCGGCATAAGCCTCAACGTCTTCGACATCGGGTTCGTCGGGGATAGGATCGTCCAACACATAAGACTTCTTTTCTTGTTTGAGAACAATTCTCAAGTTGCGGTACCAATCCACAAAGTTGTCTTGGTTGAGACGATTCTTGTCTAAGATGGATCTTAGCGATAGGTTATGGACGTTTGTGGCGGGGATGATTTCGTTATTATTATTGGCCATCTACAAAATTTAACAAAGTTCTATTAAGTATCTTTGATATCAATATTAACCTTTTAATTTAATTAATACCCTTTTATGTCTCATAGACAATTAATAAATTAAAACCTAGAATCCAACGTTACATTTAAGTTGTGGTTAGGTGACCTTTATCCCATGACTTAAATTAACAAGGTAGTCAACGTTTGACAATTGCAACTCTTTGCAACTTCTAGTAGTATGGGATCGATTAAACATCTTATGTTTAGTTGGCATGTTTAATCCCATCAATGCCTTTGGTTCCCCATGCTTCGGTGACCCTATTCACATGGTCCCCAAATCAAGTTGTCCTACTTATACACACGTGTAAATTTACATATGTAAGTGGTTAGGTGACCTTTATCCCACATACATGGTAAACCTACCTCAAATATACAAGTTCCCTCAAATACGGTTAGGTGACCTTTATCCCATAAAGAGTTTACAAGCAAATTGAGTGTTGTACAAAAGGATGGCGTTTAAACTTGTTTTCAAAAGGGTCGTTTTTGTTTTCATAATTCTAGTGTAGAAAACTCTATGTACCATACAATTCACATGCATTCAAATGTATGGTACCCTAGTGTTGTTTGAAATCCATATTTCATGGTTCTTTTTAATAAAACCCATTTTATTGATAAATCATCATCAACTTAATAAAACCCATTTTATTAGTCTTTGTTAATGATATTTTAAGAACCGGTTTTAGCTTGTTAATGTTTATTAGTTTGTTTTAGCATGCATATCCAAATATCATCCAAACATAAAATAAACAACCACACAAGCATAATAAAATAGGTGCATAGCCATAGCCAACTATTGACAACACCTGCTAGCCGTAACAGGAGTGTGTCATGGACAACACCTTTTAGCAGTAACAGGGGTGTTTCTGGGACAACACCTGTTACCTGTAGCAGGGGTGCAGAAGCACTCCTGCTATTTAAAAGGAGTGTCTCGGTCTCTCCTAAGGGACAAAACACAAGTGATGTGTTGTGAACTCCCACTTGACCCCGCATCCAAATGCTTCAAGTGACCTCCTTTGGTTGTGTTTTGCTTGACTCCTTTTGGGCATCCAAGATCCTCCATCTTGTGCATTCTTCCCTTTTACAAAATATGGATCCTAATACATTTTTCTAGTAAAACAAAATGCACCTAATCTATTACATTACATACCAAATGAAATAAATAGATTACATGCCCAAAATGAGGAACTTGAAATTATTACAACTTTTGAATAATTACAACAAGCACAAACATTCACCACAAACAATCACAAGGTCTTTTGGCTAGGCTTTATGCACCAAACATATATCTAAAAATACATCCATATGTACAAATGGTTCCCTTTTAACCCATTTCCTTTTTCGGTCCAACACAAAACCGAAAACTTGGGTTTGTTGCCCAAACAACAAAAACAACAAAATGATAAAATGTTTTAATCTTTCAAGATAACCACATGCATGTTAGTGAAGCATCTTGAAAGACAAAGGGAAACCATGAACAAAACTTTCGGTTTGTGGTATGAGGAACCAAAACCAAGAGTTTTGTGGAGCTAACCAACTAGCTCTTTGAAGCATGCATCCATATAAGCGGCTCTAGATGCCATTGTTGGGTTTTAAGAACTTTATCAAAGCCATTTTAACTCCTTAAAATGTAAAAACGCAGCGGAAATTCAAAACCATAGTTTGATTAGTTGATGTTAAAACCGATTTTAACACTTGATTATAAAACCCAAAACCAAGGATCCAAATATGTATGCATGCTATCAAAACTAAAACCAACCATAGGGGGTTTTAGATATACCTTCTTCCAAGCTCAAGATTGTGAAGAAGATGATGTGGATGAACCGGCTTGCTATCTAACTTGAAAGCCTCAAGTGATGATACCCACGAGCTCAAGCAACAACCACCCTTGTTGCTAGGATTTCTTGAAGACTAACTCTTCCTTCTTCTCTTGTTGAATCCGAATCCAACAATATCTTGGAACCTATTTCCAGATTTTTCTTTAGCAAGAAGGTGTTCTTGCTTTGAAGGAGAGAGAGAAAGAACTTGAGTATGAGAGAAGTAAGTGGTAATGAATGACTAGCCCACCCTTCAAGACCATATGTCTTGTTTAAATAAAAAGGCTCAACCACCCTCATAAAGAGGGTGGGAGGCCGGCTCTAGAGGGGGAAAAAGGAGGGGGAAAATGGTTTTTGAAACCTTTTAAAACCCTCCAATGAACCTAGTCCATTTTCTAGTCTTTGTTCATTTAGATACTATGCTTAAGTCATGTAACACATTACATGTTGTGTACTAAAATGAAGTATAACATATAACCTTTTATATGTTGTGTAACATGTTATTTAACCAATTAAATAACATTTTTATCTTGCTTCTATGATTTAAATCATCCACATGATTTAATACAAGTTCAATTAATTAGAAACCGATTTCTAATTATCTTCTATAAGTGACATTTATTTAATTGATCATATCTAAATAAATATCCATTGGGTGTTTGTCTAGCTCGTTATTGGGTATGACCCGTCTTGGATCATAACGTACTAGCCACATCAATCTAGTATGTGTCTTGGGCAGACCGAGTCCAACAAGGATACCATGGGTGGGTAAACCGTTAGTATTTGAAATCAAGGTTCAGGTGAGATCATACAACTACAACAGTAAGCTAATATAACATTCTGAGTTTCCTGAAAACTGTTTTACAATCTTACTATCGAGTCCTAAACCTGTGAACCTCACGAACATTATGTTGACCTTTTAAACTCATGATTTCTCAGGTAACTAAGGTGATCATGGAAGCCGTGCAAATGGGACTTCGCCTTTATATTCGGACCTGCTTCGTTGGAGTCTTAGTCCCTATCTATCCTATATAACTACCTTATGTTTTCAATAAATGAAACTTGACTTTTAAAGTTCAAATGTAAGATAATATCGTTTGCCACACTTTCCGCTGCAACGATTAATGATATTATGTTAAATTAACGTTTGAATTTAATAGTAGTTGTTCTGTATTTCTGTGACTATGATTCCATCTCGCTCACACCCAATCATTTGTCCGGGGTGTGACAAAGAGTCTACGGCTCGGGTGGTTGTGGAGGGTCTAGGTGAAGGAAACCTACGCCTCTTCCTTTTGGATGTGGTTTTTGGTGTGGCCTCAGCAGGAGCAGTTTGTTCAGCAGACCTAGCCTTAGGCATAGGGTGAGATGTGTCTTTACCAAGAAAAACAATTTTGTTCACTTGCATGTTATAAAATGTTTTGTTTGTAAAAGATTTAAGTTCAAGTTGTTCATAAAAAATTTGCAGCTTTGGAAATTCACAATTGAGAATGTATTGGATGAATCTAGGGTACATTTAAAAGATCCTTTTAGGTCTTAGATTTTCTAACATTCCATCAAATATCATTTTTTGAGAAGTTTAACTTTAGCCCATTTACCAATCCATGAAAAATGGATGATTGGGGTGCAGCAAGTTCATCCCACGCAGTTTTCTTGTGAAATGGGCAGTGGAGAATGGTATGAGCAAGGTACCGCCAACCATAGGACAGTTGCCCATTTTTTATGGTCTTGCAAGCAAGGTCACCTTCATAAACAACTGCTTCATAGGTCTTGATGTACACATCAAAGTTGTACTCCGGATCACCTTCTTCATCGCCGTATTGACTAAAAGGAAATACAGTCGTATCGTGTTCAGGACAATAAAAACTTGATTTTGAGCATTTTTGCTCATTTTCATGATTTCCTCTTGATTTCTCTGGTTTCTCCACTTCTGGGACGATAGTTGAAGCCATGTTTGGGGTCTGAATTAGTTATGGGTGTTAAAGATCATAAGAGGTATGTAAATCTCATACCTTATTCAAGTTAATTAAAGGTTTTTGGTATGAATTATGAGGTGATTTCGAATTGGGGTTATTCCAGAGATTGTGTAGATGGTCTGAGGAGTCATCTATTGAGGGAAGATCATGCATGCATAGAATTATTTCCAATTTTAGAAAGGTTAGGTTGCATGTGATGATCAAGGGATCATCTGACTATATCCAGTTTTTTTGATTGAGGGATTTATGTTTAATTGGGTAAAGAATGATTCTGGTAGCAAGAAATGGGTAAAACAGTCGCTGGAAATGGCCAATTTAGCAAAACTGGGTTCTGGCAGGATGAATACGCCCGTATTGGTGGATAGCAAATACGGGCCTATTCATATCCTGAGATGAATACGCCCGTATTACTCATAAGTGAATACGGCCATATGCATATTGGACAGAATGCAACACATTGGTTAGAATGAGAAGATTGAGCTAGTGATGTCTAAAGTGTTTAGCTAATTTGAGAGATTGGTAAAATATATCTAAACCTTGCTAGGATGTCTTGATTAGAAAACTGGCTAAAGCGATGTGTTATGCATTTGAATAGCTGTCAAGTCGGAAAATTGCTGAGCCAAGCTAAGGTGAGTTCTAAGAGCCCACTTTTGAATGTTTTACTATTTTGGGCTGATATGCATGCTAGTAAATTTTTACTTAGCTGTTTTACGAAAGCTTTATACCTGTGAGTTGTTTTATGCCTGTATGTGAATGTGATTTTACGGGTATTTATAGGATTACAAAAATGGATTGGTTAAGTGTTGCCACACTGCGGTGTGGAGGTTAAATGATGGTTAAGAAGGAATGGTTTTGACACGTGGTTTTAAAAACGGTTACACCGTGTAGTTTATGAATGAATGAGAATGTTTCTAACATGCTAGACGAAAAATGTTTTGATGAGCCAAAACTAAATAAGAGCATGGGAAAATGAGTTAAGAGTCAGGCTTCCCGGTAGGGAATTATGTCCCCGCAGGGGATAGTGATGGTTCCGGTAGGAACACCTTGCGCAGTGATGTGAGAGGTCCGGTGAAGACCGGGCCTAGCAGAGGAGTCGATGCTCCTAGAAAAGTCCTTTATGGGAAATGGGATGGAAAAGGTAAATTTCTTACGTGTTAAGCAAGTATGAATGATGTTTAACGTGTCAAAGATGAAAGTATGTTTAAATGTATGTATATGTTTCAAACTGTTAAGGCTTAATGTTGACATCTGTCTAGGCATCCATGGCGAATAATGGCATTGTAGAATATCTGTTTAATAGTTACGTTATGTTTTCGCTACATATGTATGGACTTTTGTAAATTATGGAATGAAGTCAATGTTTTGTTGCTTGTATGTTTCTCTACCTTGTGCTTATGAGTAAATCCGACAGTATGATGTCCCCCGGACTGCCTCCAGGAACTGGCGCCACAAGTTGGTATCAGAGCCTTGGTTTAAAAGATTTAGGCACTACAGTAGTGTCTAGACTTAAACTAGGACTCTGGGAAGAGGTTAACAATGCCAGTTAGGGTTGCCAGATGTCAGTAAGAGATGAATTAGGTGCAATACAGAAGGAACCTTAGATGCATGATTGGAAATAGACTATTAATAGCAATTAGCTACTGCCATTAGGAGTTTGTTTGTAAGAATAATACTTGGGTTTCATCTGTTGTGTGGCCTGAATGCTAAGGAAAGGGCTTCAAAGCTAGTTATGATGAATAGAGATGGATTAAGGTAAGAGATGAAGATGTGAAAGTCGGTGGACACATAGTGGAAAATAATTAGAGCCCAAAATGTTTGTTAAATGGATAACTGCACAGACGTCTGTATTTATTGATTTAATATACATTTGTTCTCTAAGGAAGTTCTATGTTGTGAATACTGATATGTCACATGCTCTCATCTGCAGATGGATGGAAGAGGTCGAGGTAAAGGTCGGGCCGCAAGGTCGGGAGGAGTTCCGACATGCCCTAGAAGAAACACTTAGGCAAATCGGGTGCAGGAGCAGGTGGTGGGGGAACTCTTGTGAATATGGAAACTCCAGCTAACCAAGAGCAACCACTAACTACGGCAAGTGAATTTACCAGGATGTTACAAGAAGCACTACCAGCTATTGTGGATGAGGTCCGTAGAGAAGAATGCACTGAAGGAGTTGGTGGGAGTGCTGGAGCCGGTAGAGGAGCTGGTGCTGGTTCCGGCAGGGGAGCAGGTGTTGGTGCCAGTGGAGGAGCTGTGTTGGTGCCAGTAGAGGAGATGGTGTTGGATCCAGTGGAGGAGTTGGTAGAAACATAGTTATAGGATATGGTGCTGGCGAAGGAGACGGTGAAAGGAAAAATAAAGGTTGCTCGTACAAGTCTTTCTACGAGTGCAGACCTCTGTTGTATGATAGTAAAAAAGACGCCATTACAACCTACCAATGGATACATGAGATGGAGGTTGTTATTGAGATTAGTGAATGCCTTCCAACTCAGGCGGTGAAATATGTTACCCACTCCTTTGTGTCTGAGGCATTATATTGGTGGGGTTCAGTTAAACAAACGATGGGAGAAAGAGGAATTGATGTGATAAGATGGGCTGATCTGAAAAGAATGGTGTTTAACAAGTTTTGTTCTCAGAATGAAATTGATCGTCTTGAAGTAAAATTTATTAAGCTAGAGGCAGGGAACATGATGCATCGTGATTACATCAATGAGTTTGACATGATGTTTCGATTGGCTCCTGACCTTGTGAATCCTAAAAGTAAGAAGATTAAGCGTTATATTCAAGGATTCCTGGCTGAGATACGTAAGATTGTGAAGCCTTTGGCACCACGGACCTATCATCCGGTAATTGACTTGAGTGCCACGGTGTAGAAGAAGAGTATGGTTTTAGTGGTAGACCCAAGGACTAAAAAAGAAAGTGGTCTGAAGTTAATAAGAGCTCGTCTAAGAATGACAGCAGTTCTAGGAAAAAGCCAAAAGGGAACAGACCTAGAGGTTGTAAGAAGTGTGGCAAGAACCATGGTGGGGGAATGTCGATCAGGGTCTGCGGCATGTTACAGTGTGGAGAGATGGGTCACATATCACCTAATTGCCCTAATAAGAAGAAGACAAAAGGATGTTTTGAGTGCGGGGAGGTTTGACATCTTAGAGCCAATTGTCCCAAAGTTAAGAAGAACCCTGAACCACTACGGATTAGGGATGGTGGGCATAATGAAGCACCAAGGGCAAACGCAAGAGCAATTACCATGACAGAGGAGGAGGCAAAGGAGACTGTTGATGTCGTTTCGGGTACCTTTCTTATCAATGATATACATGCCTCTGTTTTATTTGACTCGGGTGCTAGTAGGAGTTTCGTGTCACTTAAATTTAATGAAATTCTTAATAGACCCCTTAGAGCATTCACAACAGGTTCTCCATCCACATCCCTATAATTTATACGTTTTTATTACTTTTTCTCTCTCTTTCACTCACAACCATAATTAAATAATACTTTTTATACATTTATCATTATCTTTTCTCTCTTCCAGTCCCCATATTTTAGCAAATCATAAGTTTTGTTGTCAAATATACAGATTTGCTAAACTTTTTCTCTCTCCTCTACTCACAACCACTCACAAACAAACCTCAAATTTTGCAGATTTACACTTACATATTTTTTAGAGAATTTACCGTGAATGCTCTTCGTAAGTTAAATGTGCCTTTTGAAGTAGAAACTGGTTTAGGCAAGACATCTAAGATAGGCGAAGTAACTGATAAATGCCTGGTGGAACTCGATGGACATAAATTGCCTGTTAGACTGTATCCCATGAACTTAGAAGGATTTGATATCGTGCTGGGAATGGATTGGCTTGCAAACCATGATGCTCATATTATTTACAACAAGAAGATGGTGTGGCTACAACTGCCAAGTGGGGAGATAATAAACGTTTATGGAGATCAAAAGCGTTCGGCTCTAAAGATTATTTCTATGATCAAGGCATAGAAGTTTATGGAGAAAGGAAGTGAAGCTTATCTGGCTTATGCCATTGATGCAGAGAAGAAGTCGAAGAAGCTAGAGGATGTGCCGATAGTGTGCCAATTTCCTAATGTGTTTCCAGAAGACCCACCGGGTATTCCATTAGATAGAGAGATTAAGTTTAGGATTGATTTAGTACCTTGAGCTAAGCCAGTTGCACGAGCGCCTTATCGATTAGCTCCGTCTGAGATGAAGGAACTAATGTCACAGCTACAAGAATTATTGCACAAGGGATTTATAAGACCGAGTATCTCACCTTGGGGTGCTCCGGTATTGTTTGTAAAGAAGGATGTGAGTATGGGAATGTGCATTGATTACCGGGAGCTGAATAAGCTAACGGTGAAGAATCGATATCCCTTACCAAGGATTGATGATTTATTTGATCAGTTACAAGGAGCAAGCTGGTTCTCGAAGATTAATCTGCGGTCAGGGTATCATTAGTTGAGAGTTAAAGAAGATGATATACCGAAGACAGTGTTCCATACACGATATGGACACTATGAGTTCCTAGTAATGTCAATCGGTCTGACTAATGCCCCTGCTGCATTCATGGATCTCATGGACCGAGTATGTCGACCTATGTTAGACCGATCAATTATTATATTCATCGATGATATTCTAGTGTACTCAAAGAATTAAAGTGACCAAGCTTGTCATTTGAAGGAAGTCTTAGAGACCTTGCGGAAAGAGAAGTTGTATGCCAAATTTTCTAAATGTGCATTTTGGCTTCCGGAACTGCAGTTCCTAGGCCATGTCATAAATGCCGATTGTATCTTGGTCGATCCATCTAAGGTGGAGACAGTAATGAAATGGAATCCGCCAAAGACGCATACGGAAATTCGAAGTTTCCTAGGTTTGGCTGGATATTATCGACGTTTTATCCAAGACTTTGCGAAGATTGCAACACCCTAACTAAATTGACTAAGAAGAATGTATAGTTTGAATGGGGTCCTAGCCAGTAGAGTTCATTTGAGGAGTTAAGAACAAGACTAACCCAAGCTCTGGTGTTATCTCTACCAGATGGGTTAGAAGATCTTGTGATCTACTCAGATGCATCCTATCAGGGGCTGGGATGTGTTTTGATGCAGAGAGGCAAGGTAATTACTTACGCATCCCGAAAGCTGAAATCTCATGAAGTAAATTACTCAACGCATGATCTGGAATTAGCAGCTGTAATATTTGCCTTAAAAATCTGGAGGCATTACTTATATGGAGTTAAATGCACTGTAAACACAGACCATAAAAGTTTGAAGTACTTCTTTGAGCAAAAATATTTAAACATGCGACAACAGAAATGGTTAGAGTTGTTAAAGGATCATGATTATGAAATCCTTTATCACCTTGAAAAGGCTAACGTAGTGGCCGATGCTCTAAGTCGGAAGGAAGAACATCCTCCATTATGAGTGAAGTCGTATACACTTGTGATGACGTCAGATCTCATGAGCCAGATTCTTGATGCACAATTAACTTTGTTAAAGGAAGAAAATGTAAAGAAAGAAAGAATTGTGGGTCAAATAGAAAGTCTAAACGAGAACAGCTATGGGGTGAAGACAAGGTTTGGACGCATGTGGATAACACTGAGCGGTGATATCAGAAGTCGAATTTTAGATGAGGCCCACAAATCACCGCTACTCTATTCATCCAGGTGCCACGAAAATGTACCAATATTTAAAGAAAGATTATTGGTGGCCTAGTATGAAGTTCAATGTGATGCAATATGTGAACAAGTGTTTGACTTGTGTGATGGTAAAGGCTGAGCATCAGAAGCCTTATGGCAAGCTTCAGCCATTGGATATACCATAGTGGAAGTGGGAGCACGTCACCATGGATTTTATAAATAAGCTACCTCGAATGGCTGAAGGATATGACACCATTTGGGGTGGTGGTACATAGATTGACAAAGAGTGCTCATTTCTTACCTATGAAGGAGTCATACTCTTCAGACATGATGGAAGACTTATTTTTCAATGAGATTTTTGAGAAGCATTGTGTGCCAGTATCTATTGTGTTGGATAGGGACACTCGGTTTACTTCAAGGTTTTGGAAGAAATTTCATGAGAAAATGGGAACAAGGTTGCTTATCAGTACAACATATCATCTGCAAACGGATGGGTAGAGTGAAAGAACTATACAAACCGTGGAATATATGTTACGGGCGTGTATTTTAGACTTTGGAGGAAGTTGGGATAAACATCTATCACTGGTAGAATTATCCTACAATAATAGCTATCATGCTAGTATTGGCATGCCGCCATTTGAAATGTTGTATGATAGAAGGTGTAGAACACCAGTGTGTTGGGGAGAGGTTGGACAGAAGGAACTGGGAAGTAAAGAAGTGCTCAAATCGACTACTGAAGGACTTGATACAATTAAGGCACGAATTAAGACTGCTAATGATTGGCAGAAATCTTATGCTGATAAAAGAAGAAGACCCATAGAATTTGAAGTCGTTGATTATGTTTTGTTGAAGGTAACGTCGTGGAAGGGCGTTATTCGGTTTTGAAAGAGATGAAAGTTAAGTCCCCAGTATGTTGGGTCGTTTAAAATTTTGGCACGTGTCGGTGAAGTTGCCTATCACTTGGAAATGCTAGAAAAGATGAGTGGTATTCATCCTACCTCTCATGTACCAAATCTGCGAAAATGTTTAGCGGATGATACTTTTAATGTGCCAATAGAAAAAATAGAGATTGATAAGAAATTGCGTTATGTAGAGGAACCTATTGCAATTATTGATTGTCAAGAAAGGAAATTGAGAAATAAGACCATTAAGATGGTAAAGGTGTAGTG
Source organism: Deinandra increscens subsp. villosa (assembly GCA_039602395.1). Taxonomy (NCBI): domain Eukaryota; kingdom Viridiplantae; phylum Streptophyta; class Magnoliopsida; order Asterales; family Asteraceae; genus Deinandra; species Deinandra increscens. The sequence continues at coordinate 4,673,435 of JBCNJP010000024.1, read as the reverse complement.
GAAGCATCACAAGGGTTCAGAAGCTACCTAAGAAGCAGATTATGAGATGCGGAATCTAATCCTAAGTTATTTACCGACTAAACAGGTTTCAAGGACGAAATCTTGTTTAAGGGCGTAGAGTTGTAACACCCCGTTTTTAAAGTTAAAGAAGATATATGAAAATAAGTGATTTATGAATGTCCAATCACTTGGAGATGATAGAGGGTTAAAAATGAAGAATGTGGGCGAAAACGGGGCTCAATTTCGAGCAATAACGAAGCGGGAAATGCAAAAACAAGTTTCAAAGTTTTATGTCACCCCACGGTATGGCCGTATTGTATGGACTAGATACGGCCGTATTGTATGGAATGACATGTTTTCGGCCACATGTCGATGCCCGAAGCTGCGTGGAAACATACGGCCGTATTGGCTAAAAGGGAATACGGTTGTATCGTGTTCAGACTATAAAAACTAGATTTTGAGCATTTCTGCTCATTTTCACGATTTCCTCTTGATTTCTCCGGTTTCTCCACTTCTAGGACGATTGTTGAAGCCATGTTTGGGGTCTGAATCAGTTGTGGGTGTTAAAGATTATAAGAGGTATGCAAATCGCATACCTTATTCAGTTAATTAAAGGTTTTTGGTATAAAATATGAGGTGATTTTGAATTGCGATGATTCCATAGATTGTGTAGATGGTCTGAGGAGTATGGAAGACTTCTAATCATCAAAGGAGTCATCTATTGAGGTAAGATCTTGCATGCATGGAATTATTTCCAACTTTAGAAAGGTTAGGTTGTATGTGGTGATTAAGGGATCATCTGACTATTTCCAGTGTTTTTGATTGAGGGGTTTATGTTTAATTGGGTAAAGAATGACTCTGGTAGCAAGTAATGGGTAAAATTGTCCCTGGAAATGGCCAATTTAGCAAAATTGGGTTCTGGCAGGATGAATACGCCCGTATTGGTGGATAGAAAATACGGGCCTATTCTTATCCTGAGATGAATACGCCCGTATTACCCATAACTGAATACGGCCGTATGCATATTGGACAGAATGTAACACATTGGTTAGAATGAGAAGATTAAGCTAGTGATGTCTAAAGTGTTTAGCTAATCTGAGAGATTGGTAAAATAGTATCTAAACCTTGCTAGGATGTCTTGATTAGGACACTGGTTAAAGCGATGTGTGATATATTTGAATAGCTGTCAAGTCGGAAAATTACTAAGCCAAGCTAAGGTGAGTTCTAAGAGCCCACTTTTGAATGTTTTACTATTTTGGGCTGATATGCATGCTAGTAAATTTTTACTTAACTGTTTTATGAAATGTTTTATACCTGTGAAATGTTTTATACCTATATGTGAATGTGATTTTACGGGTATTTATGGGATTACAGAAAGGGAACGGTTAAGTGTTGCCACATTGCGGTGTGGTGGTTAAATGATGGTTAAAAAGGAATGGTTTTGACACGTGGTTTTAAACACGGTTACACCGTGTAGTTTATGAATGAATGAGAATGTTTTTAACATGCTAGACGAAAAGTGTTTTGATGAGTCAAAACTAAATAAGAGCATGGGAAAATGAGTTAAGAGTCAGACTTCCCGGTAGGGAATTATGTCCCCGCAGGGGATAATGGTGGTTCCGGTAGGAACACCTTGCGCAGTGATGTGAGAGGTTCGGCGACGACTAGGTCTAGCAGAGGAGTCGATGCTTGTGACAACCCGTAAATATTTCCAGGTCAAACCTGTTACATTGACTTTTATGTTACCGTTAATACGTGCTTTATTTGTTAATTATCTTATCACTGCTTGTTAATTAGGATATATATATATATATATAGGGAGAGGATCAATTGAGAACTAATTGGTTGAGAGAACTTTTGAGAACCATTTTTAAGCCACTAGTTAATGTATATGGAAATCCCCCCATGAATTTGAATGCTTCCCCCCTGAAAATTAGTGGCTCAGAATGGTTCTCAAAAGTTCTCAAAAGAAAAAGTTCTCATTTGAACCTAACCCTATATATATATATATATATATATATATATATATATATATATATATATATAGGGTAAGGATCCTGTGAAAACTCTAGTTTTTTGCGAAAACCTAAAAACTAACACTAAAACCTTCATAACTTTTACATACGTTAATATTTTTCTATGAAACTTGCGCCAAAAATCTTAAAATTCTATTGTCTTTGATTCTGGAAAAGAAATTGATATTTCGAAAAAAAAAAATTAGTGCACATGTGTATTATTAGTGCACATGTGCACTATTTTCATTAGTACTACACAAATAAGAATTGGCATGCGAAAACATATTGTTTAGGTTAAAAACATCTAAAAAAACTAAAATATTCATAGAACTAATGATAATTCTACATATGCATATAACTATTAGTTATAGTGCACATGTGTAGCATAAAATTTAAAAAAATTTAAAATGTTTAATATATTTTCAGAGTTAAAGATAACATAATTATAAGATTTATGGTGCAATTTCTCTTTTAAAATATTAATGTATACGACACATATAAAGTGCTTTTTTATTAGTGCACATGTGCACTAATAAAAAACCATGAAAAAGTAACAAAATTATAACGTATTTGATGCGATTTTTCTAAAAAAAACATCAACGCATACTATATGTATGAGTTTTATTATTAGTGCACATGTGCACTAATAAAAAAACGACGAGACGTTAAAGTTTTTTTTTTAATTTTTTCAAGAATTAAAGAACTCATAATTCTAAGGTTTTTGTTGCAAATTTTTTAAAAAAATATGATCGTATGAAAAAGTTATGAAGGTTTTAGTATTAGTTTTTAGGTTTTCGCAAAAAGATGTGGTTTTTACATGATCTTTACCCTATATATATATATATATATATATATATATATATATATATATATACTACTATATAATAGATATTGATCAAAATGACATTTTTTATAAATATAGCGTCTTAAATTTAAGACGCTCACTCACATCCATAAACTCCTTCACGCCACAGATCTTTTTCATTGCCTCACTTTATACACTTTTGCCCTAGACCTGCACATCGATCAGAGACACAGACAAACTTCATCACGAAGTCGGAAACCAAAGAGCGTGCTTTAATCTTCAACATTGCAGAGAATCAGAGAATCTCCCCATTGAGAGTTTTCTTCCGTTTCTTTTCATCCCCTGTCTCATGTTCCTGAAAATCAAACCCCTTTTCAAGAAACCTTCAATTTGAAATCTCAACTCCTCTCAAATTCAAAATTCGAAAACCTTGACCTCATTAAGCATACCGGCTCTCTACCTACCCATTCTCTTTCTCATGGTTTCTTTCTAAATCTTCAATTTTTGTAATCTGGTATGGATGTTCTGATTGAACTTTACTTTCTCTAACTTTGCTTTTTGTTCATGATTTGTAGGTTTGTTGTAGCGATCATGTGGGGTTCGAGTTTTGTGTTCTTCGCTTTCTGAATTGTGAATTGCTTCTCATCTTGAAGCGAGGTTTTATGAGAGCGAGATCTCTATGCATCTGTACAACCGATTTGCCGTCGTTTTGCAAAAATTTTGGTCTTGATGAATTTTTGTAGACTCATCGCGTTCTTTATGGTGTGGGTGGGTGGTTAATTGTTGCTCTAAATAATAATTGTGTGCTCTGCACCTGCTTCCTCATGATATACTTTTCCTAACAGATGTGTGATCTTAGTTGTTGCTTTAAATAATAGTTGTGTTAATCAGGGGATTTTTATGATTCGCACTGTTTATGTTTATTTAAGCAGTTTCGAATAAATGGGTTGAAGTTAGTCATTCAAAACTAATAATTTCAAAAAAATAGTAAACAGATAATCAGTTTCAACATCAGTGTATCTTTGTTTGCAGGTCAATAGTGTTTCGACCTTTTCCAGTTGACATCGGCAGATGTGGTTGTATTATTGTGAATGAAAAATTGGTTGATGGTCTTTTGCGTATTTCTCTATACATATAGTGAGTTTTTTCTTACCCTTTTCATCTCTTTGGAGTAGTTTTTTGAACTTCTGTACGCTGCAATGGTGGCATCAAAGTGATTGTAGTATTTGAAAGTGTGGACTTGATAGTTCATATGCTATTTTGTTTATTTATACTTGGTTGAGCTTATCTGTGTTTTAAAATGCTATTCTATATTGATCCATGCTTTCTGTTTATTTTCTCCTGTAGGTGGTATATCTGCCGTAAAATGATATGTTGGTGATCGAGAGGATAATATCTTAGTACCTGATCTGCTAGGACCAACTGTTGAGGACATGTTTGTCCATTGTGGGAGAATATTTGAGTTAAAAAAAATCTTGATATTGGATGACTAAAAGGTGAGTATATGTGTACATCATGTGTGAAGTTGTCAATAAGGAGACATCCCTTCATTATTGCTTCAAGTTTCTGTAATGATCTGACAGGACCATGTTGTATTGAACCTTATACAGATTTGGAATTTCTTCTCAATACAATTAGATTTTGTTGAGGTATGTTTATTCAGTTACTATGCTACTATACTAATTGTTTGTTAGATCCCATGATAAATCCTTTAAAACTTGTAGATGTGTTCATAGTTGTTGCACCTAGGTCACTATCTTTTTTCTAAGATGTTTAACAACAAAAGTTCAATTTCTGTTCCTGTACATGATTGTTTTTTTAAACTTGACCTGCAAACCTGTATCACCCATGTCAGCTAATCTACACTATTTGACAGCCACTCAAGCGTATGTAAACACAATTATTGAATTAATTTTTGCATTTTAGACTGATAGCTATCACTTTGCTGCTTGAGAAGTATGAGATTGATCCAAAACAAATGTGTTGGATGGAAGTTGGTAGTGAAACTGTGATAGATAGGAGCAAATCCATCAAAACATTTTAATGAAAATCTTTGAGGATTGGTGGAACTACATCATTATTTAACTATTTGAATTGGGTGAAAAGTAATTCAGGGGATAGACATTTTGTCAAGGCTTGAACCTTCCAACCGGTTTCACTCAGAAAAATCCGAACATCAACCGAACGTTGAAACCGTAACCCCGTTGGGCCCAGTCAGGCCCAACAGTCTCAGAACCTATCCGTTCGACCCGAAAATTTTACCGATGACCCAGTATAACCCAACGAGCGTTTTGACTCAACCCGCCAACCCGGCCCGACCCTAGGCCCACATTCCGGCCGAGTTTCGGCCCAAGGCCCATCGCGGCCCAAATGTTTTTTTAAAATATTTTTCGGCCCAACAATTTGAGCCCAAGTTTTATAAATTTAAACCCAATCAAATTTATTTAAAAGTCCACCACCTTTGTAGTTTTATAAAAACCAAAAATTAATGTTTATTTTCCAAACTTCTTATAAACATTAATCTAGCTTTTTTATACCAACCCATGGACTTTTATATAATTTTTGAACCTTGGATCACCTCCTATTTTTATAAAAAGTCTTCATCTTTTTATAAAAACCACCTACAACTATTTTACATGATTATTTTTAATCATAATGACAAGTAATTATTAGTTGGCAAGGTTATTACCCAAAGGATAATTAAGCCTCCTCCATGTATAAATAAGAGGCTTGGGTTCACCTCAAATCATTGCACCAACACCCAACACTTTCAAACTCTCCATCTCTTCTCTCTATTTCGGTGACCGAAATCCCCACCCCCTCCCTTCCAGCCGCCGGCCACCACCACTAAACCACCGCCGGCCACCACTCCGCCACCGTGAGCCGCCGCCAACCGCCACTCAACCTCCTTTTTCCTTCCCTTTGTGAGTCTTTTTCCATCTTTTTCATATACTTAGATTATCACCCAACAACCTACAAGTCTTGATATAACTTAAAAATATTTCTCTCTCTAATCCTCTAAGACAACCAACACTTGGGTTAATAATACAAGTGACTTGATCTAACACATCTTTGGTGCCCTAGGGCTTAAAATAGCCAAGAAGTGGGGTTGTACACTAAAGAAACCAAATTTGGGAGTATTTTGTATCAAACCCTAGATCATATTATTTATCTTGCATTTAATTACTTGTCGTTTAATTTCTTGCAATTTACTTAGTTGTTATTTATTTATTTTGGTCCTAACACATTTGTGTTAGTAGATTTGTCCTAATACTTCAAGTATTAATAAGATTTGTTCCCTTGGTGAACATAAAGGTCCTAGCTTTGGCTAGTGGATTATTTATTTTTATTGTTATAAATAACTAACTCATGACTTAAACAAATGATCTAACAACAATAACTTGTTATGAACAAACCCATGACTTAATCCTAACACTTATGTGTTAGTAAAAATCTTGATAAGTCATGAAAATATAAAACATAATCACTAAACAAGTTAGATGACCAACTAAAACCATGGAATTAATTTTGATAAATAAAGACTTGTTTAAAAATTAATAAATCAAATATTCCTAAAGACATGGAATAATTGTATTTTTGGACTTTAAAAAGACTTGGATTCTATAAAATAGTCTCAAGTCAACTTGTTATAAAATGTTTAATGTTTCGACGCCCAAAATTTTGACTTGGAAAATAATCATTGACGATTTCTAAATGAGAACGTTCGCATTTTAATTGGTAACGTAAAACGCTTTCGACGTTTTAAACGTCAAATAATTATATTGAACATATAATTATTTTAACACTTATACTTTTAACTTATCAAAAGATGGTCATCTTAACTTAACATGATTATGACTTTTGTCAAATGAATTTATAAAATCCTTTATAAATGTATAAATATAAATACAAAGGCTTGTATTTATTATTTTTTTTTACTTATACTATATCAATAAATCTTGTCACGTATTTTCACTTGAAAATATTTATATAATTATTTTGCCAAATAATTATAAAAGGTTTAAGTCATGACATATAAATATTGGTTTCGTATATTTATTTGATCAATAAATATATTTTCAATCGGACTCTCCAAAACAAATACAAACGGGATATTATATCAAGACTTGACCGGTATCGTTTGGGTGACATTATTGTTACTCAATAACCAAATACCTTATATATATATATATATATATATATATATATATACATTGTCTCACTATTATTAGGACGTTACTTGCATACCTTGTTTCCGGATTTGCATACTTGTCCTTATTTCGCCTCGATCAGGTGAGTTTCACGGCCCCTTTTCACTTTAAACTGTTTTATACTCTCGGGGGAGAATTCATGAAACAACAAAACTTTATACATTCTTTTGACTTGTATAAAATGATCATTTCTTTTAAATTATTTTAAATATCTTGTGGATCATTCCTGAATCAAACCAACAAACTGTTACCTAACATTATGGTTACTGTGCCGAAGTGATGGTTACATGTTCTTTTACCGTATCCTACGAGTACAGAGACGTTATAAACGTTTGTACAACCAAATCCCACTATTAATTGAATTCGATTAATTCTGTACGAAACGATAACTAGTGAATAGATCTATTTGGGTTGACAACCCTACCCAGATTGGTCGCTCCAATCCCAACTCCGGTAATTGTTGAGGGGTACATGTTAGTTATTCTGTGTTATTCGGTATTCAGGGATAGAATGTCATGAGTGGGTAATCCGTTAGTAGTCGAATTTGAGGTTCATGTTAGAGCATATATCTATGCTATGATGTGTCTCATGTATTGTATCTATGTGAGCGTATCTTGGTATGAGTTTTAGTGACAATATCATTAGCACCGGACCAAATGGTCCGCCGGACCAAATGGTACGCCCTTACCATTTGGTACGCAGCCTGTTTAGTCACTAACTATAAATAGGTTTGTGTTAGAATGAATGAAAACACTTCTGTCATTCTACACCTTTCTGTGTGTGTTTCCAGAGAGAGAAACTAGAGAGAGTTCATTGTAATCTCAAGTGATTCAATAACAAATCTCTTATTTACATCTTGTGTTCACTACATTGATCAAAGCATGCAGTAGTAAGATCGTATCTCGGTTTTACAAGTGGTATCAGAGCATTAGGTTGCTCTACTGCTGTGTTTTTGATCAATTTTTGGATTTTTAGAGAGAGAAAGTTTGGGTTTTCTTCATTTTTCATCAAATTCTTCCAATTCCGAGTGTTTCCGAGGTGAAAAATGATTTCTAAGTGTTCCTGGAGTGATTTCGCACCTTACTGAATCAAATTCCAGCTCCAAAAGTCAAAATTCGCGAAAATTCGTCGAATTCAGCGTGGTACGCGTCTGGTCCGCTCGAAGAACTTCTGGTCCACCGCTGGTCCGCCAGGCAATCTTCATCGAGTTTCTGGTCCGCCAAGTTTGGTCCGCTAGACAATCTTCAAAGCTGGTCCGTGGCGGTTATTCTTTGGTCCGCCGTAACAATATGGTCCGCTAAGATAATTTGGTCCGCGTTTGGTCCGCTGATTAAGTTTGTCCGGAACTGATCCGCTGAGTACAAATTTGGTCCTCTGGTTAATTTGGTCTGGATTTGGTCCGCTGAGAAGGTTTGGTACGCTAGCAGAAAAGTGACCTTCACTAAAACTGAGGTAACTTGAGAACCGTAAAGAGTTACGGGAGCTAATACCAGCCAAAACGTTCGTCTCGATGAGGTCTAGATTTCTACCTGCCTAACGGTTAGTACCGTCCAGTTTTGACCACCAAAATCCGCTTGGAAGACCTCCATTTTTTAGTTCAAAGTTTTTCAGCCTTCATATTCAGCAAAAACACCGGATGAGCACTTCACTATTCCAAATCATTCAAGTCCAACTTCATATTCAGCAAAAACACCGGATGAGCACTTGGCATTAATCTCAGCCTTGTTATCTTCGTATTATGGATTGTTGAATGGTGGTTTGACAACATCTAATCTGATTGAAGAAGATTTGATCAGATTGATCCTAATAATCTTGAGCAAATGGATATCAAATGGCAATTGGCAATGTTAGCTCAAAGAGTTAAAAGATTCAAAAAGAAAACAGGTTTTCAAAGTTTAAATCCAGATGGCAAGGTTGGAATAGATAAATCCAAAGCAAAATGCTTCAAATGTTCTAATTTCAGACATTTTGCTCGTGAATGTTTAAAACCAAATGCCTCTTCATCCAAGTCTCCAACAGCTTTAGTTTCTCAAGTTGATAAACAATATGACTAGGGACGAACTTCCGATGATTCTCCACCTCTTGCTTTAACCGCTATTATTTCGGATAAAGGTACTTATTGTACTCCTGATTCCGATGATGAGTCTGCATGGACTTCTCCGTCTGCGATGATTGCTCAAATTGTTCATATTGATGATGAAGAAGAATTAACTAATTCTGATTCTGAATCTGAGATGAGTGGTTCTGGAAATAGTGGCTATGAATCGATTTGTGAGTTTTGTTCTCAGAAAGACAAGAAGATAGAAGGAATGATAAAGGAAAGTGGGTTGCTGGTTGATGAAAATAAAAGAAAGATAAAAGAACTGGCAAATGAACAGCAAAAATTAGCAGATCTAATTCAAGAATTTTCTTCTCAGAAAGAAATGTTTTCAGATTTACAAGCAGAGATTGTGGAAAAAGAGTCAAAATTTCAAAATGTTACACAAGAGTTTGAACAGAAAATTACAAAGTTGTCTGAGGAAAATGCTGGATTAGTCAAAGAAATGAAGAAATGGAAAGATGAAGCTGAGGATACTGCAAAGGATTTTTAAAATCTTTTTGACAAATCCAAGTCAGACTTAATACACTTACTCAACTTTCTGATGATCAAGCTACTAAGATTCAATCTTATCAGACTGATATGGAAAAGTTACTTGATGAGAAGAGGGAGTTGGTTAGAGTGAACAGGTTGCAAAATGCAAATTTAGATATTCAGAACAGAAATGAAGATAAACTTGAGAAGGAACTGTTGGCTGGACTAGATGAGTTAAGATTGCAAAAGTATGAAACTAATAAAGTGGCAAAGAAGCTCATTGCAATAGAAAAAGAGTTGGCTGAAGCTCATCACATAATTTCTGAATTAAAGATTGAAGTCATTGATTCAAAACGTCTTTTGAACAATGTTACTAACTCACAATCTTTTACAAGTTTTCTGGCCAAGGATGAGAATTTTGAGAAGATGTTTAACAAAACTGTGTCACCACCAGGAAGTCTTAAAGAAGGAGTTCATGATTTGAAAGAAAAGGTTGAGACTGGTGATTATTCTAAGTTTGTTGGTTCCAAATCTGTTGAAGAAAGGAAAGAGCACAAAGGCAAGAGTGCTGCAACTTCTGACGCTCCAAATGAGTCTAGTTCTTCATCTGATGACAAAGAGAAATCTGCAAGTTCAACTACTGACATTGATGAAACAATAGTTGATGCTCCAAAAGATATCAACAAGGTCAAAGCAGAGTTTTCTCGTCTTGCAAAGAACGGGCATAAACCATCTGATTCAGAAGAGAAAGTTTCTGGAAAACATACAGGTTTGGGATTTCAAAAGAAGCAGGTTAAAGTGAATGTTTCAAAGGTTCAACAGCAACAACATTTGAAGAAAGTCAATCTGAAGCAAGTTAAGAAGGATGTGTTTGAAGCTGACAAAGTTCAACGTGAGTGATTTTATACACTCAAAGGTTCAGATTAGATATAATCTGATAAGGAGTTTCCACTTTACTGTGTGGATTCTCAGAAAGTTGCTACGGTCTTTATCAAAACTGATGCTGCTCCAAAGACCAAGAAGAAACAAACAGTCAAATATTCTTCTGGAAATTCAAATTCTACTCCGAAGAGCCCGACTTCGAAATGGGTTCATGGTCATCGGTATCAGGTATTCGATTCCTTTTATGATCATTTTGGAGATGAATATTTTTGTGAAGCTTTGCAGATTCCGAAACGCCGAAATGTCAATAATCGCTTGTCTTACAATTGCCGACAAAAGGGGCATATGGCACAAGATTGTCCGGTTTCTGCTGCTTCTAGTTCAAGAAAAGGAAAGGTTCCACATGTTGGTAAAGCTGCCAAACAACGATTCATTGATGAATATGGCAGAGTATTTGATGAATATTCACAACCTACATTTTTCAAAACTAAAGGAAGCTTTATTCCTCGTTTTACAGTTCATGTGAGACCATATCAACAAACAACTACATTAAGCCGAGTAACGTCAAAACCGTGCAAACCTTAATGTGCACAAGGCATTTATTAAACCATGCAAACCTTGATGTGCACAAGCCTTTTAACAAACCGTGCAAACCTGATGTGCACGAGCCTTTTAAACAATCTGTGCAAACCTTGATGTGCACAAGCCATTCATTAAATTGTGTAAAACTTGACTTACACGACTCTGTTACTACATGTTTTTGTATGCCTTAAACTGTTTACAAACCATTTGTAGAATCATCAAACCTGTGAACTCACCAACTTTATGTTGACTTTTTAAGCTCATGAATTCTCAGGTATTTAACTGTTGCTTACTTGGATTGACATTCATCATTAGGACCTGCATGTTGTTTGGTTTCATAGTCAACACTTAGCGCATTTGAAGTATTCATCACCATCACATCATCTTGGAAATGTCATACTTTTTAAACATCGACTTTGTACCGTATAATCATTGTTTTACTATCACTACTTTCCGCTGCATCTTGTAAGACATTTTGTATAAATCAAGACGTTCCTTTTGTTTAAATCATATAGAGGTCGTTCAATATATCCATGACTATGACTCCATGACGTCACACCCTCCGTTCCCAAAAGTTCAGGGTGTGACAGATTGGTATCAGAGCCGTGGTTATAGCGAACTAGGTTGCATCAGTAAGACCTAGACAATAGCCCTGCTCTACTAGACTCATTTTCATGAGCATTTCATGTTGTCTGCTTGTATACGTGCTTACTTGCTTAACTGCCTTATGACGCTGGAAATTTGTCACGACCTTGTCTACCCCTACTACCACTATTCTATCTGACACACAAGGATGAGTACGAACACCTAAAGACACAAACGTCTCCTCAGTACACGACAGCCTTCGACGATGACGTCAACAAACAAACAGACGCATGTGGGCCATGGACGTTGCTAGTCACACAACTGCCGATGTTGTTGCACATACTGAAGCTGTCACTGCTGTACTTGCTTTATATAAGACAACTCCGTACATATCTGATGCATCACATCCTATTGAACAAACACATTAGTGATGATCGCGCCTAGGAAGTCTGCCTTCATACTACATCAAGAAACGATCTTTTTCTCTCTCTCCTTCCTCTCTCTTTCTTTCTTCCTCTTTCTATCTCTCTCTTGTTGAGGCTGCTAAGCAAAAGCAACTGGCCAAGGTCCGCCATAGAGATTGGATACTTGACTCCCCGCCAAGAGAAGAAAAATACTCCAAGCATTCACGAGATTTGGAAAACTCGTCAATAATCTACGTCATAGCCTGGAGATCGAGGCATTTAAAGGACGCATTTCTGAGAGACGGATCATGTCTAGTTGGTAGACCCAACACCTCTAGAACGAGGCATGCTTGCGTGATGAACTCACAAGATAAAACCACTTTTCTTGCTCTTACGCACGAAATGGATTAAGCATCATGTCACTATGACTAAGTAACCCCCGCTTGCCATTTAGGAAAAGCACCAATTTATCGTACATCTAGAGTCGCTATCACGATTAGGAAGAATCTCTCGCATGAGAGTACCAATACCATCCAACTCAAGCGACGCTCAAGAATGCTTGTTGTCTGACACTTGATCAGACTTATTAGGCTATGCGTCAAGAGAAAAGCCTACATCAAGGAAGTTGTACAAAGAGAACCTACATCGGTTTGGCTGTAACGGTGACGAGCAACCACCCTGTTGAGCAACATCAAATGTCGGAAGCAATGGCCGACGTTTACGCATCTAGAACTTAACGCATATAGACTTACAAGTCACCTCAGGAAGGATCAGAAATGCTAAGGAAGCTCGAGGTAGAGCATTTGTCATCAACATAGGAGGTGCCTTACGATACCTCGACCTAGTCACGGGTACGTGTCCTCTTAATCGATCGACATTCTTAGAACTTACTCTAACCGCTAGAATATTTTGCCTATTGATTTTAGTCCCTTAACTAAAATTTTCCTTCCTACCCTAGACACTAAGTACTTCGTAGGGCTAGTTGTCGATAAGCTTACTTAAGCCACCGAGAACACGCGAACCTAATTCCCTAGGACTGTTAGATCATCCGTTTTACATCGACTTGCTATCTGTCAAACGAGAAGCCTTGGCCTCTCTATAATGCGATGATCATCAACGACCCGCGCATAGATTGTTGCCTTAGGAAGGAGCACGGGATACTGCTAGTAAACGGTAAAACTCTAAAGAGCGAAGCCAAGATAAACGTTATTCCTAGCATAAGTCCCAGAAGGATGTCATGTTGCTGAGAAGAAAATCGAAGAAGATGTTACTATTTGTTCGGGAACTTCTTAGAGTCTCCCCTTAAGGATTTTTCCTCGTCTACCCCGCCTAGACAAGTGGAACCCCATATCAACTTAGGTTCCCAGAGCCACACCGGTTTTCCCATACGTGGTCACACCGACCGTGATACAAGAATATGTCTGAGTCAAAGCCATAAGCACTCCCTCTACACCGTCAAAACTCCGAACCGCTTAGGTCTCGGTAGCCAGTACCGTAGATCCATGAAGAATCCCTTCAAATGGCCCAAAACCATTTTGACTTAGAAAGAAATTCATTTCCTACGCCCCTCGACAATTGGAGATTCATGAGAAGAATGGTACGACCCACGACTTAGAGCATGGAGCCGTAGAGCTTACCCTAAGGGCTAAAAGACACTACCTTAGGCAACGAAGTGTACCGTATATACTGATCCTAAGGACGCACAGTACGACCATTCATAATGACCTCATCTACTAGTGTTGTTTTAGACCCTCCTAGTTACGCTACACTTAATACAAAGCTCCCAAGGACAGGAATCCGAGGAAGAGTGACTGCACGGCAGATAGAATCAAACTATAGAAAAATTCATTGGAGTTTATTACTTCACGAATGAACTTTAGGGTGCCTAGCAATAAAAGCGTGAAGAGATTAGTTTTAGATAAGGCACACAAATCTAGATACTTTCTCCATCTCGCATCTGGCAATACGTATCATGGTTTACGAGAAACTCATTAGTGATCTGACGTGAGGACTAAAATCTCTATCCATGTCAACAAGCACTGACGTATTCAATACGGAGAATTTTTGATGTACTAATATAACCCTAGATATCTAATGGAAATGGGAACTCAACTCTAAGAAATTTGTCGTAAAGCCTCCAAAGGACTCGTTCCAGTTGAGATACTATTTGGATAATAGTTGATCAACTAATGGGATCCGCTCATCCCTGTGGATAATGGTATGACTTACCAAGAGCCCACCCGAAACGGGTTAAGTGATGCGACGTCCCATTTCCCAATCATCTCCGAGCAAGATAATCATTTAACTTCAAGATTCTGACAGTCATCGTAGAAAGCTTTGAGAACTCACTTGAAATGAGTATTGCCTACCATCCTTAGGATGATGGCCAAAGCAATGGAACTAATTCAACAATAGAAGATATGTTGTTTTCCGGATGTTGATTTTGGAAATGGTTAGGAAAATCATTTGTCACCGGCTAAATCTCTTACAATAGTAGCTACGACATCAAGCATCCAACTGCACCCTTTGGACGACACGTAATGAAAGGAAGTATCATTCATCTACTTCCAGACTAAGGTTGGAAGGAACCAACCTACTAGTCTCAAGTACACTCCTATGTATTGCGAGCAAGTTACCCTAGATCTGTGTTAGAGCATATTTCTATGCTATGAG
>JBCNJP010000024.1:4607535-4658206 GCA_039602395.1 Deinandra increscens subsp. villosa | reverse complement strand
GTCATCAGACCTCACCATCTCACTCGCAAACATTTTCCGACCACGAAAACGCCCAAACCCCTCTCCAATCGACTGTGTTTTCCAGTGATTTCACGGGTTTTAAGAGTTCGAGACCGACCTAGTTATTCTTGTGTTTCGGTGTGAAATACTCGTGCTTTGAAGACGGTTTTGTGTTTAGAACTCATTAAAGGTAATGGTAGTTGATCTTTTTGAGTATCTGAGGTGTTTTTACGTGTTACCGAGTTGGTTGCAGGTTCGAAAATGGCGGATTTGGGTGATTACGATCGGGCAGGTTGAAGACGACGACCTTTGAGTGTTTACGATCGCCGATTACGATCGGCGATTACGATCGGCGATTACGATCGCTGTATACGACATTTGTTTGCAATCCATGATTACGATTGGGTGTTTACGATTGGGCTCCTGATATATTATTTCTTCGGGTTTACGACTGGACTTAATGATTTCGATTGGGCCAAAATCAAACTGATCGTAAATCCAAATGAATTATCGTAAACTCATACTTTTGATCGTAAACAAATCTGTTTAATCATAAACTCACTGAATGGATCGTAAAATCATGATAAACTCATAAACACTTAATTTTTTTTAATTTTCATCAAACTTAAGCATGTTTAAAGACAAAATTTATGATGTTTGTGAATCGTGCAATTCAAAATCAAATAGTTTACTTGAACGATTCAATTGAAATTTTTCAGAATTGTTTCAAATTAAATAAGTTAATCAATTGAATTTCAAGTTGTTTCCAAACAAAATAGTTTTGATGAATATGTCTGATACATATGTCTTGTCTTTCTCAGATGGCAGAAGAGATGCTTATTGGAGATATAAAATATGAGCAGGATCACTGTATGCCTGCTTATCTGGAAGACCCGCCAGAAAAACATATGGAGCTATTCTACTCGCTGGTGGCAGGGATGAACACATGTAAAATCAATCACGCCTTGAGGACGAATGTACTCATCGACGAGATGCTGGTCAGAGAATTTTGGGGAACTGCCAGGGCAAATTCTGACAAAACAAGGATTACTGCAACGGTCAATAACAGACAAATTGTTATTGAGGAAGAAGATATAAGGCAAGGGCTGAACATTACTGATGATGCTTCGCATCCTATCAAGTATTCGAAGGAGGTAGTTCTGGCAGGGGCGCAATCAATGGGGTATGAAGGAAAATTTCCGCCCATCTTCAAGAAGCTTCTGCCGCACTACTGGAGGTGTCTGGCGCACTATATGCAGAAATCTTTTCTTGGGAAAAGGACAAGCTTCGATCAATTAAATCAACTTCATGGAACTGCCTTCGTTGCTTTGGCCCTAGATTGGAACTTCAACTTTTCAAAGATGATGCTAATTGACTGGATAGGCAATGCAGAACTAAGTGCCAGAGAACAATTTTTAATGACACCAAGGTTTGTCCAAATGGTGGTGATGAAGAAGTATCCAATGATTGAGGAGAGGATAGAGAAACTTGATGTGAAGGTGTTGGATATTGATGTTTTTGGCCTGCAAACCCAGGATCGACCAGGTAAAAAGTCTTTTGAAGGTAGACTGGAGTGGACTAAGAGAGGTGCGTTCCCAGAGGTTGCACGGGAACAAGTGTTGGATGACTCTGAACCAGAAGCTGACATCCCGGTTGTGAATGCCATGGTGGCTGAAGACCAAGACTTGACAGTAACTCCAGCTGTTAATGTTCAAGATGAAGATGTCATTCCCTCCGATGAAGAAAATATAATGGATGACATTCTTGCTGGGCAGAACATCACTGAAGAGAATATTTATGGAGACTTGGAGCCTCTAACTCACAAAAGGTCGAGGGAAGATATGATTGGGTCATCTGGCAGTGACAATACACCTCCTGAGCTGAATTTAAACGTTGATGATGTTCTTGAAGAAGAACCTGTCCCTGCTCGTGAGCCATCTCCACGGAAGAGGTCAGACCCAAGAAGCATCAGATTCAAGCTATCAAAGACCAGCTCAAGCATTTTACTAGTGCATTCAGCTGGGCCCAGTTCTGAGGGCCCCATTACTCAAGAAGAAACAGCTGCTGAAGTTGTGCAAGATCAGCCTACTCCTGTGCAATCTGAAACTCCAGTTCTGACCGAGCGTAGCCCAGTTCGGGAAGGAACTCAATTTCTAGAGGTTGATCATACTTTTGTTGCACCAAGCCCAGTGAGAGTAAGTGCAGCTCCTGCGGTAGCTCAGCCAACAGCTGCCCCTAGCTTCAGGCCTTTTCAATCAGCGGAGCTTCCAGTGAATATGAGGATAAGTGCTGATCCTCAAATCAATTTCCTGATCTCACAAAACAGAATTAGAGAAAATGAGATCAAGGCTCTTCAAGCTGAGAACAAATATATGAGAGAGAAGGAGGTGGCGGACAAAGACAGAATGAAATATCTATACAGTATGCTGGTGGACCTAAGGAAGAAGTATAATGATTTAAAGGATGTTGTGGTTTCCAACTCCTCAGGTGCCCCAGGTCAAGGTTCGTCACAGGGTCTGCAAGGTGCTGAAGCGTTAAATGAAGACGAAGGTGATGAAAACTTTGAGATGGCTGACTATGCTAGAGGAGGAAGAGTCATCTCCACAGCCCCTGCGGGACACGACAACTGGTTCCGTGAATTCTATCAAGGACCAGCCCCCACAAAATACGCCCTCGATGTTGGTGAAAGCTCCATTGACAAAAGGGGGAGTCGTGAAGCCATTTTGTGCTGGCACTATGATACGGAGAAGAAATTATTTGCTGTGATCCGTGACGGCTTCAGTCCAGTTGAGTATTACAGAACTCGTGGACAATTTCATTCATGGACTGAGCCTGAGATCAGAAGTTTGCTCCGAGCTCCATTCATCAACAGATGGAACAGTTCCGATGGGGATCTTATCAGAAACAACTTGTTAAGCCATCTGGAAAACAATTTTTCTGACTTTGACCTGAAGCAGGTAAGATGGGTCGAGACAGGAACTGACCCAATTACTGGAGAACCAATTGGTGAAGCTAGGAGACCACCCACCAAGCGCACAAGAGTGATTAACATGTTGGATGAAATCGAAGATGGTACACTGGTCAAAAACTTTGACTGCTGGTGTTATGATCCGACGACTCACGAGGTGGTGGTTTTATGCAAAAATATGAGGCAGTTTCGCTTCTACGATCCAGTTGATTTGCTACGATTTGGAGAAAGAGACATAAAGCTTCTCGCCTCACAGCCTATACTTGGAGATGAAAATGATATGGAGAACGCTGTGAGGGTGGGAATCTTTCATGGAACAGCAAACCGGATTGTGGCGAACAGATGGTGGTCGAACAACGTTCAAAGCACATTCAGATTCGATCTCCTGCTACCGTAGAAGTAAAAGGTCAAATGTTTCATGCCTAGGGGAAGATTGTTGGGCTAGATTTATTTAAGGCATGAACATTTGTTAATGGGCTAGTTTGTAATTGTTTTGGGCTTAATCTAGTTTAGTTAATAGGCCATGTGGGCCGTTTTCTTGTTTATGATTGGGCTAGATTAGTGTTTATGATTGGCCTTGTAATCACATGAGGTGGTATAAATACCACCTCATGGTTATGTTTATGACCAAGCTTTTCTAATACAATTTCAATGTTTACGATTTCTGTCTCACAAAGGGTTTACGATCAGCTTCCAATAGTAGTTGTTCTTCATTCAAGGCTTCATCTTTTCACTAGATCTAGTCTATTCTTCTACTATTGTTCTTGAATCAATCTTATACAAGGATTCCGCACTTGTATTTGATTAGATATCGTGTGTTTGGGAGATTTCCGGACCTACAGTATCATATGATCCGGCGGATCAGTTTGGTACGCTGGGTGCTATGTCACTAACTATAAATAGCCTGTGTGTTAGAATGTGCAAAAAACGAGTTAACACTTCTGTCATTCTACACTTTCTGTGTGTGTGTTCTAGAGAGAGAAACCAGAGAGTCTTCATTGTAATCTCAAGTGATTCAATACGAATTCTCTTATTTACATCTCGTGTTCGTTACGTTGATCAAAGCATGCAGTAGTAAGATCGTTTCTCGTTTCTACAATTTGTAATAGACTTATGAACGCACGCGATCATTATAAAGAGTATGCTGACGCATGACGCGAACCCTTAGAAATTTAAGGGGGTTCAAAACCTTAGAACATATATTGCCTTTGATAGGCGATAGTTAGGGATGAAAGACCTCTGTTTGCATTCGAACTTTCGGGATTCAATGAAGGATCTGCTCGAAAGATAATCGACCCAAACTACTCCGTAAGACCAATGGATTCCCCGACACATTTCATTTCCCGACAAACCGAAAACTCAAGTATGAGTAAAGCTTAGGCTGATCATGTAAGCCAAATCACAATTGTGGGTGCACACATAATTGTAATTTGAACTACATGAAAATCCTGGTAGCGCCCATTCATGAGTAATCATGACTTGTCCAGGAACCTTCAAACTCAAAACCTCGTTCATCTGTGTGTCAATCCTCATTCTTTTATCAAGCTATTGGGATTTATCTACCGACTTCATTGATAAACCATAACAATATAGGATCCTATGATCCGAACATCAAATCAGAGTCGCACTCCCGACGTGATAGATCACTGAAAACTATTATCAATGATCACAATGTCACATGGCCAAGCGATAACTAGATTTGACAAAATCACCCTTAAATAGTCCGCCGATGCAGTGCCATCAATCGACATTGTCTGAATTTCAGGACGAAATTCTCTTAACAAGGGGAGAATGTGATAACCCGTAAAAATTTCCAGGTCAAACCCGTTACATTGACTTTTATGTTACCGTTAATACGTGCTTTATCTGTTAATTATCTGATCACTGCCTGTTAATTGGGATATATATATATATATATATATATATATATATATATATATAGTCGTCTAAATAATTCCCGAGTTTGTACCAACGATTTTTGTCCGATTTAAAAATCAAGCAAACCGACTAAAGACTTAGTGGAACCTTAACAACAAGAAAAATATATAAAATATAACTTTTATATATTTTCACCCGGTATCCGAACTGAATGTTCGACACGTCAAAAATTTAAGTAAACTTTTATAAAACTAAAAGTTTTGTCAAGGCTTGAACCTTCCAACCCGTTTCACTCAGAAAAAATCCGAACATCAACTGAACGTTGAAACCGTAACCCCGTTGGGCCCAGTCAGGCCCAACAGTCTCAGAACCTATCCGTTCGACCCAAAATTTTTAGCGATGACCCAGTATAACCTAATGAGCGTTTTGACTCAACCCGCCAACCCGTAGCCAGACCCGAGGCCAACATTCCGGCCGAGTTGCGGCCCAAGGCCCACCGCGGCCCAAATGTTTTTTTTAAAATATTTTTCGGCCCAACAATTTGAGCCCAAATTTTATAAATCTAAACCCAATCAAATTTATTTAAAAGTCCACCACCTTTGTAGTTTTATAAAAACTAAAAATTAATGTTTATTTTCCAAACTTCTTATAAACATTAATCTAGCTTTTTTATACCAACCCATGGACTTTTATATAATTTTTGAACCTTGGATCACCTCCTATTTTTATAAAAAGTCTTCATCTTTTTATAAAAACCACCTACAACTATTTTACATGGTTATTTTTAATCATAATGACAAGTAATTATTAGTTGGCAAGGTTATTACCCAAAGGATAATTAAGCCTCCTCCATGTATAAATAAGAGGCTTGGGTTCACCTCAAATCATTGCAGCAACACCCAACACTTTCAAACTCTCCATCTCTTCTCTCTATTTCGGTGACCGAAATCCCCACCCCCTCCCTTCCAGCCGCCGGCCACCACCACTAAACCACCGCTCCACCACCGCCCGCCACCACTCCGCCACCGTGAGCCGCCGCCAACCGCCACTCAACCTCCTTTTTTCTTCCCTTTGTGAGTCTTTTTCCATCTTTTTCATATACTTAGATTATCACCCAACAACCTACAAGTCTTGATATAACTTAAAAATATTTCTCTCTCTAATCCTCTAAAACAACCAACACTTGGGTTAATAATACAAGTGACTTGATCTAACACATCTTTGGTGCCCTATGGCTTAAAATAGCCAAGAAGTGGGGTTGTACACTAAAGAAACCAAATTTAGGAGTATTACGTATCAAAACCTAGATCATTTATATTTATCTTGCATTTAATTACTTGTCGTTTAATTTCTTGCAATTTACTTGTTATTTATTTATTTTGGTCCTAACACATTTGTGTTAGTAGATTTGTCCTAATACTTCAAGTATTAGTAAGATTTGTTCCCTTGGTGAACATAAAGGTCCTAGCTTCGGCTAGTGGATTATTTATTTTTATTGTTATAAATAACTATCTCATGACTTAAACAAATGATCTAACAACAATAACTTGTTATGAACAAACCCATGACTTAATCCTAACACTTATGTGTTAGTAGAAATCTTGATAAGTCATGAAAATATAAAACATAATCACTTAACAAGTTAGATGACCAACTAAAACCATGGAACTAATTTTGATAAACAAAGACTTGTTTAAAAATCAATAAATCAAATATTCCTAAAGACATGGAATAATTGTATTTTTGGACTTTAAAAAGACTTGGATTCTATAAAATAATCTCAAGTCAACTTGTTATAAAATGTTTAACGTTTCGACGTCAAACATTTTGACTTGGAAAATATTCATTGACGATTTCTAAATGAAAACGTTCGCATTTTAAGTGGTAACGTAAAACGCTTTCAACGTTTTAAACGTCAAATAATTATATTGAACATATAATTATTTTAACACTTATACTTTTAACTTATCAAAAGATGGTCATCTTAACTTAACATGATTATGACTTTTGTCAAATGAATTTATAAAATCCTTTATAAATGTATAAGTATAAATACAAAGGCTTGTATTTATTTATTTTTTTTACTTATACTATTTCAATAAACCTTGTCATGTATTTTCACTTGAAAATATTTATATAATTATTTTGCCAAATAATTATAAATGGTTTAAGTCATAACATATAAATATTGGTTTCGTAAATTTATTTGATCAATAAATATATTCAATCGGACTCTCCAAAACAAATACAAACGGGATATTATATCAAGACTTGACCGGTATCGTTTGGGTGACATTATTGTTACTCAATAACCAAATACCTTATATATATATACATTGTCTCACTATTATTAGGACGTTACTTGCATACCTTGTTTCCGGATTTGCATACCCTTATTTCGCCTCGATCAGGTGAGTTTCACGGCCCCTTTTCAATTTAAACTGTTTTATACTCTCGGGGGAGAATTCATGAAACAACACAACTTTATACATTCTTTTGACTTGTATAAAATGATCATTTCTTTTAAATTATTTTAAATATCTTGTGGATCATTCCTGAATCAAACCAACAAACTGTTACCTGACATTATGGTTACCTGATATTCCTAGGAGTACAGAGACGTTATAAATGTTTGTACAACCAAATCCCACTATTAATTGTAATCGATTAATTCTGTACGAAACGATAACAAGTGAATAGATCTATTTGGGTTGACAACCCTACCCAGATTGGTCGCTCCAATCCCAACTCCGAAAATTGTTGAGGGGTACATGTCAGTTATTCTGTGTTATTCGGTATTCTAGGATAGAATGCCCTGAGTGGGTAATCCGTTAGTAGTCGAATTTGAGGTTCATGTGAGACCATATCAACAAACAACTACAGTAAGCCGAGTAACGTCAAAACCATGCAAACCTTGATGTGCACAAGCCATTCATTAAACCGTGCAAACCTTGATGTGCACAAGCCTTTTAACAAACAGTGCAAACCTGATGTGCACGAGCCTTTCAAACAATCTGTGCAAACCTTGATGTGCACAAGCCATTCATTAAACTGTGTAAAACTTGACTTACACGACTCTATTACTATATGTTTTTGTATGCCTTAAAATGTTTACAAACCATTTGTAGAATCATCAAACCTGTGAACTCACCAACTTTATGTTGACTTTTTAAGCTCATGAATTCTCAGGTATTTAACTGCTGCTTGCTTGGATTGACATTCATCATTAGGACCTGCATATTGTTTGTTTCATAGTCAACACTTAGCGCATTTGAAGTATTCATCACCATCACATCATCTTGGAAACGTCATACTTTTTAAACATCGACTTTGTACCGTACAATCATTGTTTTACTATTACTAATTTCCGCTGCATCTTGTAAGACATTTTGTATAAATCAAGACATTCCTTTTGTTTAAATCATATAGAGGTCGTTCAATATATCCATGACTATGACTCCATGACGTCACACGCCTCCGTTCCCGAAAGTTCAGGGTGTGACAATGCTCCTAGAGAAGTCCTTTATGGGAATCGGGATGAAAAAGGTAACTTGCTTACGTGTTAAGCAAGTATGAATGATGTATAACGTGTCAAAGATGAAAATAAGTTTAAATGTATGTATATGTTTCAAACTATTAAAAGAAACTTAGAACTCACCAGCGTAAGCTGACTTTTAAGCATGCATATCAGGTAAGATTGAAGGGCTCTCTTGTAGAAAGGGCAAGGCCAAGGCTTAATGTTGACATTTGTCTAGGCATCCATGGCAAAGACTAGCATTGTAAAATATCTTTTTAATAGTTACGTTATGTTTCCGCTGCATATGTATGGAATTTCGTAAATTATGGATTGAAGTCTATGTTTCCACTGCTTGTATGTTTCTTTACCTTGTGCTTATGAGTAAATCTGACAATCATGTGACGTCCTCCAAACTGTCTCCAGGAACAGGGCGCCGCAGTATAACAGCAAAACTAATACTTCTATGAAACCCCTTTCTCGACGTAATTCAATCTAAGAAACCCTAATGAACTCGAATACCCGATAAGCTTATCATCTCTCAGATTTCTAAACAAGGCAGAATACCAAAACCAAGCAAACAATTGATAACTATCCCTATGGCCAACTAAGCATAGAAAACCATACTAAATTACAAACACACAGTCATGTAATTAGTTACATTACCAAAACCCAAAGACATTCGCAGATAATGCAAGAAATATTTAACAACCCTAACCTAATTGAGGTACTCATATGCATCAAAACAACAGATTTGATGTATTTTACTAAAGCATCATACCATAACATGAATTCATAAACCAAGAAAAGCAAAAACTTTAACTAATCATTAATTGGTCTAGGTAGCACAAGAAAATTTATCCAACAATCATGATTCGAATAAGAAGAAAAACATGAATAGATATATCTGTTGGAAACAGGATGTCCTGACCCGACGAATTAACGAGCCCGACCGATATTGACCCGTAAGATGTACACTCGGGTCAACGGACTATTAAATCTAATTAATTGTTAATTAGTATTAAACGAACTAAATGGTTAATTAAATAAATATTAATTATTTGTTTAATTAAAACGACAAAACTTTTTCGGATAAAGGTGCTCGTGAAATAAATAGACGGACTGATCAGTTGTTACCGGAATAACAGACTTATCAGTTTGGTGGATTAAAGGAAATCGCGACCGGGCCTAGTCCGTCAAAGCCCCGGTCCGCAATTTTTTGAATAAAATAGGGAGAGAGGGTTGGATTGTAACACAAGTCACAAAACCCTAATCTCAGCTCTCTCTCTCCCTCCACTTCGTCGACCATAACCAGTGCCCCCCCCCCTCCCCAAGCCACCGCCAACCACCGTCCGACGCCACCACCGTGATCGTCCGCGTTTTTCCCGATGGATCCTCGTCTTGCCAGCATCTGTACTCGTCTCGAAAAAGAAGCAGTCGTAGCCCGAGCCGAAGCCGCGACCCGAGCCGCCGACTCCGCTGCCTCCTCCGCACGACAGCCGGCCGGTGGTACTCGCGTTGCCGGCGCAACCAAGGCCATCGCGCCCGGTTCCCTTGTCGTGGCCCGCCTTGTACCCGCCAGCCACCGCCACCGAGTCCCCGCCGGTCACCGGTGACGAGATCCTCGTGGGGACTATTCCGGTTGCTATCCCGGTGGAGGAAGTTTTGTCACCACCACCCGTGGTATCCCTACCACCGCCGCCGCCACTACCGTCGCCGCTACCGCCGTCGATGATCTGTCTCGCAGGTTCGAGTCAGAAGTTTCAGTTCGTCCTAGCGCGAGCCCGTTGAATCCGGATGTCTCGAGCGGTTGCTCGGAACCTGCCAAGGTATATCTAACTTGTTTAGATATTAATTTAATTTATTTATTTATTTTAAATAAATTACTTTTCTGTGTTTGTCGTGTACGGTGATTGATCATGTTACTGTTGTGTCCGTGTGTTTAAATTAATTCGTTTCCGCTGCTAAATTAATCTGGTATTAATTTATATATTAAATTGGTTTTAATAAAATCAAAATCGGTAACCCGGATATCCATTGTAAAACCCAATAGTGGTACCAGAGCCATTATCACTGCGTGCAAACCATAACCGGTCTTTTCGTAACCGGTAGTTCGCAATTTCGACTTAAATCCAAATTGTGAATTAGAATTAATTTTACTTGATTAATTTTAATTCTATACAGTTTTATTTATTGTGTGTTAACGGCCGACCCTATATTTTAAAATTGCATAATTGTTTATGTCGTCGCGTGTTTTATTTTTCTCTGGTTGGCCCAATTGTTTTGGTCCATTTATGTTTTTCGAATTTTGGTTTATTGAACCCGGTTTTAGGGTTTCAAAGTTGTACAATATTTAGAGCAAGGTTACAATTGTTGTAATTGTAAATTTTGTATAAAACCGATAATCGAAGACTGGACACACGCCGAAGGGATGTCGAAAAAAGTGGGAGCTGAATCGGATCCAAGAACGCACAGAGTTGCCTCCTTGGTTGTTCTCCATTTATTGTGTTTAATTTCTATATTAAATATGTCCTTCATGATCTCGCTTGTATGGCTCGTGCGAGATCAAGACCTTAAGTCGTTTAACACACAATATGCCATTCGCGACTACTTAGTAATTTTAATTAAGTTGAATTAATTTACTAGTCCCGAGTGGTGATAGGGCTTTATCGTTAGTGTCTGGCATTAATTAAAAATTAAAAGTAATTAATATCCCTATTTGGTAATTCTTAAAAACTGATAGTTCGTGCCATCCTATCTCAAGTCGAACTTGGAACGTATTTACCGGAGCATCAGTGTTGGAGTATTTCAACAACGCACTTGGTGCCGAGGGTACCTTCTAAGGTGAGGACATTGGAGTATTTCAACACCGTGTCATCACTTCGATCATTTAGGATTACTATCGCTTTAAACGTATATGTTCGTGGTGTTGGAGTATTTCAACACCGCGCCACGGATGTATATTGCTAAAGTGGGCACGGATGAGGCTAAACGTATCGCAAAATACAATTGTATGTATATAGCGGCCTCATACAAAGAGTTGTGACTTGAGTCTCACAATTGACAAACGTTGTCAGTTTGCTTACATGGCTTTACTCCTAAGGCTCATTTGGTGGTCTCAAGTAATGTTGTCTAAACGAATTCTCGATTTCTTAAAATAAACTTTACCAACTTATTTTAATGAAATATAAAACATCAAAAATACTGATTAAATCTACTTTGCTTATTTCAGAAGGCTAAAGAAAACTCACCTCCATTAAGTTTAATGGTACAACTCGGCCCTTTCACTGAGACTGGCTTTCTCGCATGGCAGACTACCCTGAGGAACCTTTTAAGGCTCTTCGGGAAACTCTATGTTATTGACCGACCGATCGCGAGTATTTCATCTTACTTGTTAAATGAGAACTCGTGGTCTATGCTCCAAAACCACATTGACGATGATAAGGACGTCACTGACCTAATGTTATCTAGCATGACTCTGGATTATCGGTACAATTTCATGGGGATGTCTGCTTATGACATCATTTGCAAACTCAAAGATTTATTTGAGTTAGGATAGAGGACTGAGCGAGCTGATGCACTTTCACAATTCGTGAACTGCCCTATGGCTTGCGACTCCTCTTCATACGATCATGTCATGCTGATGAAAGCGTATCGCGACAAGCTGATCGACCTTGGCTACTCCATCTCTGATGAGATGGCTCTTGAAGTAGTACTCAGATATTTGCCTGAACATTATCGTATTCTTGCGATTAATTGTTCGGCTCAGTCGATCGAGGAGGTCATTCCGTTGATACCCAACGTGAAGATCAGGACCACAACGTGCTCAGAGTTGCTAATACAAAGATCTCCAAAGCCAAGAAGGTTAAAGAAGACAAAGGCAAGTAACCATATGTGCAGCCTCCCGAGGAGCGCTTGTGCTATGAGTGCAACAAAATGGGACACTGGCGTCGTAACTGTCTCGTTTATCTTGCAAAGCTGAAGATGACCAAGAACCCTAATAAGGGTTGCTCATCAGGTATGTCAATAAATGTTATTGAACTTTTCACTGTTTCCTCCAATTCATGGGTATTTGATACTGGATGTGGTTATCACATCGTTAATGTTTTGCAGGAACCTGAGAAGTGGAAGAAGAAAGAACAGGGCTGCATGGACCTCATCGTTGGTGACGGGAAGAAGGTGCCAGTACTTGCTACTGGCACATATTCTTTTTCATGCTCTTCTGGCCTTGTAGTTACTTTAGCTAA
The DNA here is from genome assembly GCA_039602395.1 of Deinandra increscens subsp. villosa. NCBI lineage: Eukaryota > Viridiplantae > Streptophyta > Magnoliopsida > Asterales > Asteraceae > Deinandra > Deinandra increscens. Next base: position 4,645,599 of record JBCNJP010000024.1, on the reverse strand, counting down.
CTGTTTATATGCACCTGGTTTATCCAGAAACATTATTTCTATCTCTTCATTGTTTGAACAAGGATTTCGGTATAAATTTAATGTAAATGTGATTTCTGCTTACCTTAATGATATCTTTTATTTCGAGGCTAAACCTCGACATGGTATATATGAGATAGATGTTCAAACAAACGATCAGCTCTATCATGTTTCTAAAAGAAGCAAAGCTGATAGTAATGAATCCTCGTTATGGCACCATAGGCTTGGTCACATAAGCAAGGTCCGCATTAAGAAGTTGCAAACTGCTGGGATTCTCGAATCCCAAGATGCAGATTCCTTCGATGAGTGCGAGTCATGCTTATCTGGTAAATTAACCAGGTCACCCTTCACCCATACAGGTGAACGGACCCAAGGATTGTTAGGCATTATTCACACCGACGTGTGTGGACCCTTTCGAACCAAAACGAGAAATCGTGAACGATACTTCGTGACCTTCATTGATGACTACAGCAGATATGCCCATGTCTATCTGATGAAGCACAAGCATGAAACTTTTGAAAAGTTCAAAGACTTTCAAAACGAATTACAAAATCAGCTGACTCGAACTATTAAAATACTTCGATCCGATAGAGGCGGTGAATACCTAAGCGCTGAATTCCTGAATCATCTAAAGGAATGTGGAATCGTTTCACAACCTACTCCATCTGGCACACCCCAGATAAATGGCGTTAGTGAAAGGAGGAATCGAACTCTGCTTAACATGTTTCGATCGATGATGTTGTTAGGACAAGTTTCTGTGTGTGGCCGTTACTGTACGAATAGAATAGATTGAATGTATAAGGTTTATTGTATGTGAGAGGGTCAACATACTAACCAGCGTATCAGATGATACGCTGGGTGGTCCGCCGTATCAGTTGATACGGAGCCTATGTGGTACGTTGACCATCCAACCTATAAATAGGTGTTAGTATGTTGATCATCTCCATGTTTGGTCATTACTCTTTGTGAGTGTGAGAGAGAGAGGAGGTTCTGTCCAAACCTCCTCCAGAGCTTAATTGATGTATACTCGCTCGGTATTGTAATCATTTGACTATAATTGAATGACAAACTTCCGTCTCTATCATTCTATGATCTGGAAACGATCCATATATGGTTTTACATCTGGTATCAGAGCCGTTGGTTCAATTTCCAGATCACATTTTTGTTTTTGAAGTTTTTTGAGACGTTAAATGGCTGATTAGGTGTGATTCAGTGTCGTTTTGCTTGATTTTTGTTCAAACGAACCTTCCTGAGTCATTTTCGCACCTAACAGTGGTGTTTGATTGAAGAAATTCGACAACATTTTGAATCTGGAGTGAAATTTGAGAATTTCACGTTTTTGAGGTCTGGTCCGCCGCTGGTCCGCAGCTCATCCGCCAGGCAATCTTCAACCGCCGGATCAATTGATCGTCCGCCGGATCAGATGGTCCGTTAGGCAATCTTCATCAGATCGTCCGCCGGATCAGACGGCCCCAGCCAGGGGCTCTGCCCCTTGGACCCCGCTTCTCGGGGGCGCTGCCCCCGAACCCCCGTTAATCAGTAATCAACATCTGGGGGTTGTTTTCGGGTATGGGGAGAGGTCGTGAGAATTTCAATGATTTAAATCAGTTATCGAATTTACCCTTGATTCGATAGCAGTGGGTTTTTATGATTGAAGATTTACTAGATTCCGATGCTTATCAAGAATTAGTCGTCGAATTTCTGAAAAAGATGTTTGTGAGTATTCATTGTTCGTGATGATGGACAGAGATTCATGAACACTTGTTTCTGATGATGGACAGAGATTCAGAGACATGGATATGATTACTTACAAAACTTAAGAAGATATGTGATTCCATTGCAAGCTACTTGAAAAACATACATTGCTTGCTGGGTTGGAATTGAGAATTGAATATGTCACTTGTTTAGGGGGAAATTGAGACCCTTGAAAATTTCAAAGTTTCTATAATTGAAAAAGTGAATATTCAAAAGCAATCAATTCGGGGATGATGGTGATTTTTGATCTTCATGGAAAGGTGCTGTATTCTGATGTTCGTGCAAACCGATATGTCAAAGTTTTCGATTATGGTTTGGAACTCTCTAATCAAATGCCCGATACAGTGTTAAGTCATGAAGTTGACGTTATAGCCTTTGATTGTTGATATATTGGGATGGATTTCATTCTGGGGGGAATTTCTATGATTGAAGATGCTGATCGTGTCTGTTTTCATCAAGATCAGAACGTATTACAATTCGGTGAAGATTGAAGATTTCTGTCAAAATGTAGTGATGTTTAAGAGATCTTAAACAATTGTCAGGAACGACTAATGAAGTGAACCGTTATCTTTTGCCTGATGTGGAAGTGTTTGAAGCGAGGGGGAACTTTATTTGTTGTGGCGATTGTACAAGATTCTGAACTGTTTCCTGCATACCTGAAGTTTCGGTCAAGGGGAGTTTGCTGAAGATAGAGGCGTCTGCAGCAGACTGACTGAAGATTGCTTAAAGTTAAAGATTTACATTCGACAGTAACGTCCAAGGGGGAACCCGTTAGGACAAGTTTCTGTGTGTGGCCGTTACTGTACGAATAGAATAGATTGAATGTATAAGGTTTATTGTATGTGAGAGGGTCAACATACTAACCAGCGTATCAGATGATACGCTGGGTGGTCCGCCGTATCAGTTGATACGGAGCCTATGTGGTACGTTGACCATCCAACCTATAAATAGGTGTTAGTATGTTGATCATCTCCAAGTTTGGTCATTACTCTTTGTGAGTGTGAGAGGGAGAGGAGGTTCTGTCCAAACCTCCTCCAGAGCTTAATTGATGTATACTCTCTCGGTATTGTAATCATTTGACTATAATTGAATGACAAACTTCCGTCTCTATCATTCTATGATCTGGAAACGATCCATATATGGTTTTACAGATGTGCAGGACAACCTTGCCACATTCCTTTTGGGGATATGCCATCTTGACCGCTGCTCGCCTAATAAATCTGGCACCGACTAAGAAAGTATGGAAGACCCCATATGATATATGGCATGGTTCTCTTCCTAAACTATCATACCTCAGGGTATGGGGATGTGATGCTTATGTCACCAGCGAATCTGACAACAAGCTTGATCCCCGAGGCGAAAGAGTAACTTTTGTTGGATACTATTGTAATACCGGTTATTACTTTTACCATCCCGATGCAAACACTGTTTCCATCAAAAGGAAAGGTAGATTCCTTGAGAAATAATTCCTTGCTCGAGGAACAAATAGTGATCCGGTGGATCTTGAAGAAATTCGAGATACACCTAACCCTGAGACGGTCGCTGCGTCTGACCGACAAATCGTTGTCGCACCATCAGACCAAAGCACAAGCACAAGCGTTCGTAGGAGCGAAAGAATACGATATGAGCCTGATAGATACCATGGATATCATGAGGCCTTTGACGTTCTATTAATAGCTGATTCTAACGATGAGCCTATAAACTACAAAGTTGCTATGTCAGATCCGGAATCTGATAAATGGCTTAAAGCCATGAATGCTGAGATGCAATCCATGCGTGACAATCACGTCTGGGACTTGATTGAGCTACCCACCGGCACATTGGCAGTAGGGAGCAAGTGGATCTTTAAAAGAAAAACTGACATGCATGGAAATGTGCAAACCTACAAGGCACGGCTTGTAGCGAAAGGTTTCACTCAAACCCAAGGGATTGACTATGATGAGACCTTTTCGCCTGTTGTCATGATCAAATCGATCAGGATTCTCCTTTCCATAGCCGCATACCATGATTATGAGATATGGCAAATGGACGTTAAAACCGCTTTGATGAACGGACAACTCGAAGAGGATGTCTACATGGTTCAGCCTGATGGTTTTGTCGATCCAGAGAATCCAAACAAGGTTTGCAAGCTAAGCAAGTCCATTTATGGACTCAAGCAGGCATCTTGAAGCTGGAATCTTCGTTTTGATCAAAAGGTCAAAGAGTTTGGTTTTGATCAAAATAAAGATGAACCTTGTGTTTACAGAAAGGCAAGTGGGAGCGTTGTATCGTTCCTCGTACTGTCCGTGGACGATATATTGATCATAAGAAACAACATACCCATGCTTAACGATGTTAAGAAATGGCTTTCATCTTGTTTCGCTATGAAAGACCTTGGAGAAGCCGCTTACATTCTGGGAATTAAAATTCACAGAGATCGATCTAAGCGCCTTTTGGGACTCAGTCAAAGCACATACGTTGATAAGATCATAGCTCGGTTCAACATGAGCAAATCCAAGAAAGGAGCCGTTCCCATGACTAAGGTAACAATCTTAGTCAAATCTCAAGCGCCTAAAATGGAGCGCGAGATAAGCCAAATGGCATCGATTTTATTTGCCTCTGCTATTGGATCTATCATGTATGCCATGTTCTGCACACGACCAGATGTCTCATATGCACTGAGCGTGACAAGTCGGTACCAGCAGACGCCAGGACTAGCTCACTGGACGGATGTAAAGAAAATATTGAAATACTTGAGAAACACTACTGATATGTTTCTCGTATACGGAGGTGTTGATGAAGAGCTCACTGTAAGGTGTTACACTGACGCTAGTTTTCAGACTGACCGAGATGACTCTCGCTCACAGTCGGGATTCGTATTCACTCTTAACGGAGGGGCTGTTTCCTGGAGAAGCTGAAAACAGCCTGTAGTAGCTGATTCTACTACTGAATCCGAATACATAGCCGCCTCAGAAGCTGCTAAAGAAGCCGTGTGGATGAAGAAGCTCATATCCGATCTCGATGCAATGCCAAGCATAAGGCAACCCATCGAGATGCTGTGCGATAACACAGGCGCTATAGCTCAAGCCAAAGAGCAAGGGTCTCACAAGAAGGCCAAGCACATCCTGAGGAAGTTCCACTACATAAGAGAAGTAGTTGACAGAAATGAAATCAAAATAAGCAAAGTACACATAGATGAAAACTTAGCTGATCCCTTCACTAAGCCTATGACTCAGGAGACTCATGTACGCCACAGAGAAGTGATAGGGCTTAGATTAGCTAAAGACATGTTTTGATTCAGTATTTGGATGTATGAACACCAGCAGGTATCTATATTATTCTTATTCCATCTGTTTTATGCAATAATGAATTACATAACTGTGTTCAATATTTATACGTTTGATCCTTGGACAATAAGTTCTTGTCCTAAATGTCCATAGTCGATTGGTTAGTGAGAGCTATACTAAAGTAAGACTATTGTGACTGCTTGAACCTTAAAGCCGTTTAACGTTCAAACTCACGGACCTCATTGGTGAATGACGTTGGACGTAACTCGCATCATGTAATGCAAACATGGAAGTCTTGCTTGCTTGATTAATGCATGCTCCAATGCATCCTTAGACCTGAGACGCAAATTCGAACTCCCTTATACTAAGGAACATTCTTTGATTGTAGCCTAACGTTATCGCGTAACTGCAAACCATAACGGTTACTTTTGGGAATGGCTCTAAGGTTTAGTGGGAGCTGTATGCCTCAACAAGGGATTCTGTACTCTTGCTTCGGCAACGGTTAGACATAATGGCGCCCTCGTTGGTTCCAAGTGATAAGTGTGAGGCCTCACCCAAACTTACTATGTGTTTGTTGAATCACTTCGAATTGTATCGAGAACAAAAATCGGTGAATAAAATATGAGGGTCCATGTCTTATAATTCATCAATGTCTTATACAGAAAGGAACATATGATAATGAATGCACAAGTCATGAGTCTACTTGATTGTCAATCAGATGTACTTTGGCTGACGACTTAAAGTGTCAATATTAGTTGGTGTAGCCATGCATAACTAGAGTGCCTCTAACTGCGCTCGTTAAACTGTCGCGTTCAGTCCAAGTGGGAGACTGTTGGAAACAGGGTGTCCTGACCCGACGAATTAACGAACCCGACCGATATTGACCCGTAAGAGTTACACCCGGGTCAACGGACTATTAAATCTAATTAATTGTTAATTAGTATTAATCGAACTAAATGGTTAATTAAATAAATATTAATTATTTATTTAATTAAAACGATAAACTTTTTCGGATTAAGGTGCTCGTGAAATAAATAGACGGACTGATCAGTTGTTACCGGAATAACAGACTGATCAGTTTGGTGGATTAAAGGAAATCGCGACCGAGCCCAGTCCGTCAAAGCCCCGGTCCGCGATTTTTTTAATAAAATATGGAGAGAGGGGTTGGATTGTAACACAAGTCACAAAACCCAAATCTCAGCTCTCTCTCTCTCCCTCCCCTTCGTCGACCGTAAACGCCCCCCCCCCCCAAGCCGCCGCCAACCACCGTCCGACGCCACCACCGTGATCCTCCGCGTTTTCCCGATGGATCCCCGTCTTGCCAGCATATGTGCTCGTCTCGAAAAAGAAGCAGTCGCAGCCCGAGCCGAAGCCGTAGCCAAAGCCGAAGCCGAAGCCGCGACCCGAGCCATCTCTGTCGCTGTATCCTCCGCGCGATAGCCGGCTGGTGGTCCTCGCGTTGCTGACGCAGCCAAGGCCACCGCGCCCGGTTCCCTCGTCATGGCCCGCGCCCTTGTACCCGCCGACCACCGCCACCGTGTCACCGCCGGTCACCAGTGACGAGATCCTCGTGGGGACTGTTCCGGTTGCTATCCCGATGGAGGAAGTTTTGTCACCACCACCCGTGGTATCCCTACCACCGCCGCCGCCACTACCGCCGCCGCCGTCGATGATCTGTCTCGCAGGTTTGAGTCAGAAGTTTCAGTTCCTCCTAACGCGAGCCCGTTGAATCCGGGTGTCTCGAGCGATTGCTCGGATCCCGCCAAGGTATATCTAACTTGTTTAGATATTTATTTAATTAATTTATTTATTTGTTTTAAATAAATTACTTTTCTGTGTTTGTCGTGTATGGTGATTGATCATGTTACAGTTGTGTCCGCGTGTTTAAATTAAATCATTTCTGCTGCTAAATTAATCTGGTATTAATTTATATATTAAATCGGTTTTAATAAAATTAAAATCGGTAACCCGGATATCCATTGTAATACCCAACAATATCTTCATCGTAAAAGAGAGTAAAATAATTCAGCTACTAGGCTACCTGCTTGTTTAATAATTATTTTGACTTCTTGACATGCTAGCCTGGCTTGAATATTTAGATTTCTTTCTGGTTTCTGTTCACGTCCGTGGCTTCCAAATTGCCTTCTTTTATTATTCTGGCTTCCTTCCTTCGAATTTGTTGCTTAAGCCGAATCCCCTTATGTTCGTTCCCCTAGAATGAATTGTTGTTGTTGCTTAATACACCATAATCCCTAAATTGCATTCCAACACCAACACTTACGTATCCCAAGAGACCATGCAGCCCAACAGATTCATTAGTTTTACTTTGAGTTGTGCAGCCCACATAACCTTTTGTAATTTGTATATATTTGTTGATCTTAGCCTATGTGTCATCTCAATCTTTACAAATTAAATTGATTGTTGTGCTCCATCACTTGAGTAAATATGAGTTCCCATTTTTACTATCTCAATCCTTTTGTAGTTACATTCTTAACTCATGCACAATTGCAATATAGATTTAGCATTTAACTCAAAAACTTATCTATCTATATATATATAATAAAAGAAAAGTTTTAGACACCACAATTTGCCATGTGGCACCACCACATTCATCCTCAACAATTTTTCCCGCCAATAAACATTAATAAGCGGATCTTCTAATTTTGGATATATATATATATCCACTATTTATTTATTGTAGCGGATCTTCTAATTTTGGATATATATATCCACTATTTATTTACTGTCTCGGATCTTCTAATTTTGGATATATATATATATATCCACTATTTATTTATTGTAGCGGATCTTCTAATTTTGGATATATATATCCACTATTTATTTACTGTCTTCTAAATTATTTAATAACCAATTATTTAATTACTTAATTTAATATATAATATAATTTATTAAGTTACATCTATCTATATCTATCTATACTCTATACTATATAATAAACAAAAAGTTTAGTCATAGTTTAATTAATAAAAAAAGACACTTAACATCACCATAAAATTTTGAATTAACCCGTGTAACACACGGGGATAAAAAACTAGTATAAAATAAGTAAAAATCTATTTTAATTATAATTTCCACTAAAAACTAATACAAATCATTTAAAAGTATATGTAGGAAATATTACATAAAATATATATAGTTTATACCATATCAGTAATCCACAAGCTGACAATGCCCTACCATATGCAAACAAGTGGTCAAGTAGAAATCACCAACAAAGGGGTCAAAACACATTCTTGAGAAAACATATGGGAAACATAGGAAGGATTGGTCTGACATCATTATTGAGAGAACATATGGGATACACAGGAAGGATAATATTCCTCTGTGATTTGTAATTCTGTCCTTTTCATCTCCATCTCTAATTGAGGAATGGACATTACGGTTTCCTTATGAATTTAAGTCCTTGCACTTTAAGTGATGGAATGGTATTAGATGCACCATTGATTGAAAAAAGTATAACATTAGACACGTATTTGGTTGTATAAAGTTTTAGAATCGAAATTAACATCGTGGTTGAACCACTGAAATATATTCCACAACTGACCAAAGGGGAACTACGATCCATCACTAAAGTCACTACGGAATATATCGGTCCCCATATATTTGACTAAACTTCTTTATTGTTTCACAAGTGGTGCATATATTTAATTGTAAGAGGGGACCATGGAAAATAATGCTAAAAGGCAACTTATAATTATGAGACAAAGTAATAACTAAATTTAAAATTACATAAAAGCTAAACTAGGGAAGGTAGATTGAGATTAGTATTAGATGTTTAATGATGGTAGCATGCATCACGGATAAAATTAGGAATGGAAGACTAAAACGACTCAGAGATGTGAAGACGTTAATGGAACCTGTAATGTGCGTAGAGACCCTCATCGTGAAGGGGAATAGGAAAAGAGGCGGGCCAAAAACTAATGTGGGAGGAGAAAATTAAATTAGCATGATTTGATTGACTTGTACATTTCGGAGAATATGGTAAGTGATTGTTGGCCCAAATCTAAGTCATAAATGGCCCATGCCACAAGTCCGTGGATGGGCTCAGTCCACTTCTAATGTGTGGAGGGGCTACTCGGTTTCTCTTAGTGAGTAGAAGGACTAATACTAACTTTAAAAGTGAGTCTAGGATTAGTAGGAAGTATTTGTATTAGATTCTAATATGTTAGCTTGTTTTCCAAGCATATTTTTAGGTTTATAAATAAGATAACCAAGTTAGGGTTTATCCTTGTATCATCACAAATTGTATTCAGTTTTTTAGAGTTCTATTTTTCTGAGTATAATAAATGAATTGGAGAGTTATTCCAAATATCGTGTGATCTATCTTATCGATTGGGTTGATCGGGACTTGAATTGGTATTTGAGAGTCAAAGTTTCTTGAATTGATATTCGATTATGTCGGACGAGCCAGTCTATATCAAAACCAACAAGAGGATTGGTAAGGAGATCAAGATTCGGATCAAGTTTCTTCAAGAACCACTACCTCTGTTTTGATAGCAAGTCAAAGATGAGCCTTAATTCTAAGGGAACTATTGAAGATCAAGAAAGCATAGTGTTGACTTGATTAGATGACCAGATCGCAACCAAAGACATGGTAATGCGAGTTCATGTGACCGAAGGACAGGTCAGAAATTTGGTTGTCAGGATGGTCGAGTCGGTAGGAGCTGATACAACACAGCTAGTGATCACAGGAAGTTCCAAGGGAATCAAGGTCAAAGAAGACATGCTTGGAGTCGAATACCAACCAATTCGAGTTATGAATTAGGGGGTGAATATTGGCCCAAATCAAATTCATAAATGGCCCATGCCACAAGTCATTGGATGGGCTCGGTCCACTCCTAATGTGTGGAGGGGCTACTCAGTTTCTCTTAATGAATAGAAAGACTAATATATACTAACTTTAATAATGAGTTTAAGATTAGTGGGAGGTATTTGTATTAGATTCTAATATGTTAGCTTGTTTTCCAAGCATATGTTTAGGTCTATAAATAAGGTAACCAAGTTAGGGTTTATCCTTGTATCATCACAAATTGTATTCAGTTTTTTAGATTTATATTTTTCTAAGTATAATAAACGAGTTGGAGAGTTATTCCAAATATCGTGTGATCTATCTTATCGATTGGGTTGATCGGGACTTGAGTGATAGGAGTGTGTGAAGAAGTATGATTAAGGTTCGGGATTTTTAAATTCGGTCGTAGGTACGCACCCTATTTTCATGTACATGTGGTTGATATTTTTTTCGAAACATTTTTTGCTTCTTAGGTGTTTTTGTTTTACTCCATGCGGACTTAGTTACTCTATTACATGTTGCTTGTTTGCCACCTAAGGGTAGGGACATTTGAGTCTTTTTATTATACATGTTTAAATACTTTATTTTTGTTGGCTTTTTTTCTTTTCTTCCTTCCCAGTTAGGGGTCTCTTTAGAAAGAATTTTTACCCCTCAGGGTAAAGGTAATGTTTTCTTTTATATCACCCTTTCCAAATCATACGTACTATGTATTATTGGTTATATTAATTTAAGAGAATAAAAGAACTATATTGTTATCTTAAAATACAAACAATAATTAACCCTCATCACATGATGAAGATCTAAAGTAGCTCCATTACCGTCGGGATTTTTTTCTCACATCACCTTAAATGTATTAAAATATGTTATTAGGGTTTATTATGTTGGGTTACGACAGTGGCATTCGGGTCTCGGTAATAGCAATTTTTTTTTTTATTTAGAAATAATTATTTACAATAAATAATTATCAAACGATTACCGAATAAACAGTAAATTACATTTGGATAATTAAATTAACAATTAATTTAATAGGCAGCGGAAAACGTTTTAATTTACTAACGCGAAAACCAGATAATTAGCGTAAACCTAAAACAACAGGATTCGACAATCACCAAAACGCGCAAACACCAAAAACGCGTTTAAACAGAAACGCGACATAACATAAAATAAACAATCAATTAAATCTAAACTAACTACGAGTTTAGATATACCTGAGCGGTGATTCAAACAGACGTTCGAGACACCGAAAGTCAACGGGTGACGCTAGGGTTTCGCAGAACGCGATTCGTCTGACGAATCTAGCTTTCCTCGCAGATGCGGATTTTCAACGCGGTGAATCAAGCACCGAGAAAATCTTGCACGTCGGATCAGGCGCGAACTAGGGTTTCGCGGACGACGGCGGAACACGCGTGATACGCGGTTCGCGACTGGGGTTTGTCGGCGGCGGAGCCGGCGACGGCGAGGAGGGCCGGCGGTTGTCGAGGCGGCGGCGATGTGCGACGGTGACGGCAGCGATGAGCGGCGGTCGGCTGCGGTGGCAGAGCGAGGACGGCGGCGACGGTTCGCGGAACGGCGGCTGGCGGCGGCGGTTTGCGGAACGGCGGCGGCGGCGGAGCGAGGGTGGCGAGCTACTGCGGCGGCTCGGCTTGAGCTGCTGCGGTGGCTCGGCTTGGCGGCTGCGGCGGCACGGCAGAGTGGCAACGACGGATCAAAGTTCTCGCGATCGATTGAATCGATCAACGGAGAAACGGGGACGGCGGCGGGAGGTTGGCGGCGTCGAACAACAGGGAGAGGAGAAGGGGGGGGGCCGAAAATTCTCTTCCGGAGGATTAGGGTTTCGACCCTCTCCATTAATCAGATATATATATCTGATTAATTTTTCCGTTAAGTCCCTTGTGTTTGTTTGATCTTTCGTTGATCCATTTAAATTCCAAGATTAACATTTAAACCCTTTAAATGTTTATCTTTCTGCCGATAATAAACGAACCAATAAGATCGTCTATTTTTCGTCCATGACATTAACAATATTTAACGTCCTTTCGTCGCTTGATTAATCTAAAGATTAACAGTGATTTAATTATGTATTCATTAAACTGTTTAATAAACACATAAATAATCTTTCTGCGAATATGCCGGTTATTAAGTAAGCGGTCTTAAATACCCGTTGCCTCCGGTGTAACTCTTACGGGTCTTGACCGGGTCGGGCACTTGATTTAGTCGGGTCTGGACACCTAAATCCAACAGTCTCCCACTTGGACTGATCGCGACTATTAATCAAGTTACAGTCAGAGGTGCTCTAGCTACACGTGGCTGTCCCAACCAGTCATGACGCTTCAAGTCAAAACAACCAAGGCATATCATTAAACTTGTGATATAGTTTAGACTTATGGTATTTGTAAAGTCATCAGATCCTTTCTGTATGTGACATCAATCGAACCAGAGACATGGATCTTTTCATTCTCTTTGTGTTCGATTATTGTATTCCTCGTTTTACTGTTCGAAGTGGTCCAATCAAACACACAGTAAGTTTGGGTAAGGCCTTACACTTTACACTTGGAACTAACGAGAGGGCCCATGATGTCGACCTGTTGCATTGAAAAATGCAAGAGTACAGAATCCCATGTTGACTACATACAGCTCCCACTAAGCCTCAGATCCATTCCCAAAAGCAACCGTTATGGCTGGCAGTTACGCGACAGCGTTAAGCTACAATCAAAGAATGTTCTTTGGCAAACGGGAGGTCGCTCATGTGTCTCAGGTCTAAGGATACCGTTGAGTATACCATTAATCAGATTTGTCTTATACTAAGATCCATGAAGACATTCTGATACGAGTTACGTCCCGACGTCATTCTCCAACGAGGCCTTGTGAGTCTGGATGTCAACACCTTGAGTCCAGAGTCAGAGTAGTCTTGCTTCAGGCGTTGCTCCCGCAATGTCTGATCGACTACGGACTTTTAGAATATTAACGAAATATTCATGGATGATAAAACGTATAAAATTCGAACGCGTTACGCAGAATTCAGACTCTCGTCTAACAACTTAGAGGAGGCCGAATGATATGGTGCAAACGACAGTGTTCGACATCCAACACTAGAATCGAATATCGAAGTGATGCAGAATTCGTGTACTAAGTAGTAGACTAATTTCGCTGATCTGGCCCGATCGCGGAAATTGTGGATTCGCTATCAAATGCTCGTATTTCGATTTAGAATTGCCAATATCTGTTGTTTCTTGAGATTCAGCGTTTATCTTGAACAGAGAATCTTCTTAAGTGAATCGAACTTGTGATAATGGAGTGCCCTTGGTAAGCACACGTATGACTGTGTTATCACGTGAGCATGTTAACCGACTATTTATAGAGTCGAATTAACCCTTTGAATGTTTTATAGCATTCTTAGTTCAGATTCAATCAAGTTGGCTATTAATGTTCAACGAATATAATTCGTACTCGGTTGATGAACATATATTCCCTCATCAGTGTTCAGCAGTGATGATGTGATTTTCCATCTATGGCGTAACATCTTACGGCAACATTCTATGCAATATTCAAGTATTGGATTCATGTCTACATCATATTTAGTATGATTTGAACTGTTTCAAGAGATTGATCGCGTATGGTTGCTCAGTCATATCACGATCAATACTTAACATTATCTTGAAACTTATAATCGATTGAGGTGTCATTTAAAGTTCCAACCCAGTAAATTTAAATGATCTTTGGATCGGCACTTGATCGTTATTCCAGTAAGGATCTATGGCGATGCTCCCACTTGCTTGAGGCAGATTGACATTCCTATCTTCATCTTTCTTTCAAACCGTGTGGATACTGATTTTTACGCAGAAATGCGATAATCAATTTCCGTTCTCCAGAACGGAAAAAGCTCGACTCCGTAATTTGCGGTACGGAATTCGAATGCTTAATATCCAGATGTTATGACTTATTCATAAGTTCAAAAACGATTGTCAAAGTCTTTTCAGAGTTTGATAGCATGAAGATGCGTTCGTCTTTGATTGTTTGAAAGTGTCTCGTGATGATCGAGATGATGATTTATTCTATTGGACCCAGGGGTCCGACACTAGAGGATGTTTCCTTATTCAGGTAAGGTTAAACATGCCAACTCTAATTGGAATGTCAATATGTTCCGCTACGCAACAATCCATTGTTGGCGAATCATTATTTATCTGGCTCGTCTCGTTTAGATGCGAGAGTTGCTTTACATAGTCCAGCGACTTATCTGAGTCACTTTATTTCAGATATTTAGAGATCTAGCTTTGGACATGTAACTTCTAAATTCCATTTTCGCAAGATACAGGTCTTGGGATTGGAAGTCAGATATGCAAGTGATGTTTGAAGGGGCGTTATGGTTACAAAATGTAAAGGACTTGGTGGTGGCAGGTCATTAGTCTTGTGTTTATTAGTTTCAAGATGAAACTTTGAATCGTTATACATAACACTTAGTGTATGTCGGATTCAAAACACATGTGAGTACAACTCTTGTAGTCTTAAGACTTTCAAGATGTGTTTAGGTATATACATTTAATGGTAATGTGCACCAGAATTGGTGTGACCATACTACAATATTGTAATCATCAGGTGATTATTCCTGTAGCAGCTCGGCTGGTGCATCGAACTCATATGAACAAACGTCTGCTAGAAGCAGAGGATTGATATGTTCACTAGGTTGTAGATCGAAAGGGTGATCTACAATTTGTTCGTTTTGATTTAATATTCTTGACGTCATATGGTTCAAAGTCGTGAGACTTTATGAACTATTATTGCGTCGTGCGTAGACTCGTAACAATTACGATATACGCTTAAGGCATTATAGCTTTGATGAGACATGATAATTATAGAGTTATCATGTTGCATTTAAGCTAGCCTTAATTAAATCAAGTGCACCAGGCTATAAGGTATGTTGTTATGGGATTTTAAATTTAATCTAACAAAAGGTTGAATCAAATTCAAAGTAGATTAAAATAATCATGTATGTTTCGAAAATCAACCATTGTCAAAACATGTCACAATCAAAATCCAGAGAAAGCAATTTGTTCATCCTGGAAAACAGCCAGGGAAACCAAACAAAAACAAGTTGTTTCTAAAACACCAAGAATTGTTTTAACCAAACTCAAAACACGAACTTTATTTAGGTGCGAAAGTCGCAGAGCAGCTCAGTGTCGCTTTGGTTTGCTTCCTTCAGCTTCATGCACCTACAAAATGTAAAGTATGTCAAACATATATTTTGTAGGAATAAGTGAAGCATCATACAACATGAACTTATGTGTATACCTGAGGAATTGCCCGGTTGGGCTTTTCCGTTCTTCACCTTCGCAAGGTATTCTGGGCAGTTTCTTTTCCAGTGCCCCATCTTGTGGCATTCAAAACACTCGCGCTGTTCAGGCGGTGGTGCCTTGGTTGCCTTAGACTTGCTTTTCTGGGAGCTTCCAGACGCTCTGGGGACAGCTGCCTTGCCTTTCTTCTTGTTGCCACGCCTACCCTTCTTTACCTCGGGTTTCTTGACGCCACCTGATCGGATGGTGAGGACATCGGGTGCCTTGCCGTTAACAAAATTAACTTCAGCGGTTTTAAGCATACCGTGAAGCTCAGTCACTGACTTTACCATGCTATGCATGTTAAAGTTCACCCGGAAAGGAGTGAAGGCACTGGACAGTGAGTGAAGAATTAGGTCAGTCGCCATTTCGGCGGGTATGACGTAATTCAGCTTTGCTAAACGGTCGATGTAACTCTTCATCTTCAGGACATGAGGGCTGACAGGAGCGCCTTCGGCCATGCGACAACTAATGAGTGTCACAACGGTGTCATAGCGTTCCTGTCGGGCCTGAGTTTCAAACATGCCCCTCAGATCACCGATCATCTGAAAAGCCGTCCTGTCAACCATGTTTTTCTGAATCTCAGATTCCATGGTGGCTAACATAAGACATGCGACATTTTTGGCATTTGTACGCAATGTGTTATGGGCGTTTCGCGCCGCTTGCGTGTCAGCTTCAGGTTCCTCAGGAACCTCAGCATCTAACACGGTTTCCATGTTAGCCATTTTCAGGACGATTTTCAGATTTCTTTCCCAATCGAGAAAGTTGGCGCCATTAAGTTTCTCCTTCTCAAGGAGAGACTTGAGATGGAAAATCTCTTGGTTTGCGCGGTTAGCCATCTGAAACAACAGGCAAATGTTTTAGTGTTTCGATGTTTGATTCGTATTCAAGGATGGCAAGCTAATCTTGAATAGGAATTGGGAATTCAGTTAGTTAGATAATTTCTCCAGACAGCGTAAAGTGCTTTCAAAACTTCTAAGTAACTGAATGGACAACGATTGTCACTTGTGACTATCACAACTCCCGTTATGGGGCTTTCGCGAATGGATCAACGAAATACGTTTAGCCCCATCTATGCCCCTTTTGTTTACAAGCCGACCAGAGGTACGGTGTTGAAATACTCCAATACCAAAGGTGCATGTAAAGAAAATAGTAGTTGTCCTAAGCGGTCTGTGTGAGCGTACGGTGTTGAAATACTCCAATACGCTCACCTTGGAAGATACCCTAAACACCACGTGCGGTGTTGAAATACTCCAACACGGATGCATCGGTAAATATGTTCCAAGTTAGACGCGACTTAGGATGGCATAGACTACCGGTTTTAGGCTTACCAGATAGGATTATTAGGTCATATTTTAATATTAAATGTGACGACAGATTTTATGAATCCTATCTCACTCGAGACGATCAATTGAATAACCTAAGTATTAATGATCTACGTGTCGCGAGACGATAACCAATTTCTTTTGAAGTTCGATTACTTTATCGAAAAATCTGAATTTAATGTCGAATTAAATTGGTTAATAAAATTTTTATGAAGCCGTAATAAAATTAGGACTTTTATTAATCGATTGAAAAATTAGTTTCAAAAAAAAAAACTAAGTTTGGGTTTTAAGTTGGCGTGTTAATCTAATTAAGACAAGCAACGAAAAACAAGCAAACACACATGTACATATTCGGCCATGCAGGGCGTTCGATATTGTCAGAGCCTATGACAACATCAAATAGGGCAAGGGACATAAGGTAAATCAACCACGTGAATAGAAAACTCCCTGATTGACGTAGTTGCTCCCACTGGCTTTAACAAGCTCCTGCGATTCATCCAGAAAACGTCGGTCTTGTTTTGACTACTAGCCATTTTCGAAAATCCCATAAAGGGATAATACCAAATGGGTCTTGTATCAAGCTCGTCTCGTTCGTCCAGGTGAATGTGAGCGATTACAAATTTAAAATAAAACTATTTTATTTTAACTAATTACAACTTTGAACCCAGTAAAAGTGGGCCAAACCAAAACAAAACTACATGGGCCTAATGGGCCAAACCATAACGCATTCATGACAAAACAAATGTGGTCGGGCCGAATATGTACGAAAGATAATTCAACCAATTGTATTGAATCGGATTATGTTTAGTGGAACCATGTCGACTAAATATATACAAAGGGCGATTCAGTCAATTTCGCGACTTTCGAGTTCAGAACCCCAGTTCGCGAAAGTATGCCGGTTTAAAATAGACCGGCCTGGGTTTGCGTGTGGTGATCAAGGCTCTGATACCACTGTTGGGTTACGACAGTGGCATTCGGGTCTCGGTAATAGCAATTTTTTTTTTATTTAGAAATAATTATTTACAATAAATAATTATCAAACGATTACCGAATAAACAGTAAATTACATTTGGATAATTAAATTAACAATTAATTTAATAGGCAGCGGAAAACGTTTTAATTTACTAACGCGAAAACCAGATAATTAGCGTAAACCTAAAACAACAGGATTCGACAATCACCAAAACGCGCAAACACCAAAAACGCGTTTAAACAGAAACGCGACATAACATAAAATAAACAATCAATTAAATCTAAACTAACTACGAGTTTAGATATACCTGAGCGGTGATTCAAACAGACGTTCGAGACACCGAAAGTCAACGGGTGACGCTAGGGTTTCGCAGAACGCGATTCGTCTAACGAATCTAGCTTTCCTCGCAGATGCGGATTTTCAACGCGGTGAATCAAGCACCGAGAAAATCTTGCACGTCGGATCAGGCGCGAACTAGGGTTTCACGGACGACGGCGGAACACGCGTGATACGCGGTTCGCGACTGGGGTTTGTCGGCGGCGGAGCCGGCGACGGCGAGGAGGGCCGGCGGTTGTCGAGGCGGCGGCGATGTGCGACGGTGACGGCAGCGATGAGCGGCGGTCGGCTGCGGTGGCAGAGCGAGGACGGCGGCGACGGTTCGCGGAACGGCGGCTGGCGGCGGCGGTTTGCGGAACGGCGGCGGCGGCGGAGCGAGGGTGGCGAGCTACTGCGGCGGCTCGGCTTGAGCTGCTGCGGTGGCTCGGCTTGGCGGCTGCGGCGGCACGGCAGAGTGGCAACGACGGATCAAAGTTCTCGCGATCGATTGAATCGATCAACGGAGAAACGGGGACGGCGGCGGGAGGTTGGCGGCGTCGAACAACAGGGAGAGGAGAAGGGGGGGGGGGGCCGAAAATTCTCTTCCGGAGGATTAGGGTTTCGACCCTCTCCATTAATCAGATATATATATCTGATTAATTTTTCCGTTAAGTCCCTTGTGTTTGTTTGATCTTTCGTTGATCCATTTAAATTCCAAGATTAACATTTAAACCCTTTAAATGTTTATCTTTCTGCCGATAATAAACGAACCAATAAGATCGTCTATTTTTCGTCCATGACATTAACAATATTTAACGTCCTTTCGTCGCTTGATTAATCTAAAGATTAACAGTGATTTAATTATGTATTCATTAAACTGTTTAATAAACACATAAATAATCTTTCTGCGAATATGCCGGTTATTAAGTAAGCGGTCTTAAATACCCGTTGCCTCCGGTGTAACTCTTACGGGTCTTGACCGGGTCGGGCACTTGATTTAGTCGGGTCTGGATACCTAAATCCAACATATTAGTATTAGCCCACGGGCCAAGTTAGGTTTCTAGGGTTTCTTGTGATGCATTTGATTGGCTGCAACCAATTTTGGTTGCAACTTTTGATCTTTTATCATCTTTTTGAGTTAGAGGAGTTTTCTTGAAGCCTTTATGTAGTACAAACAATTCTTCATGATCCAACAAGCCTGCACAAGTGAAGAATGCACTATCCCAAGCTAAACTCGATCTTTTTGGTTCACGCCAAACGCCCTCATTTACATCATCTAATATTGCTGAAAGTTGTTGTTCTTTACCAGAATCGCGTTGACCTTTGACTTTTTCATTAACCTCCAAGTGTCTACTTATATGATTAACCAAATCTTTACCACAACACACATTCTCCTCCAACTGTAATACATCTTTAAAACGATAGGCTTTCTCCTCGAATTGTCGGTCTAAACTCGTCATTATAATGTTTGAAATCGCCTTCGCCCTGAATCGGTGAGATTAACTTGTTGAATTGAATGAATAACAGCAACTTTGAGTGGAGATATAAGATAATAGAATAACTTGATCAATATTATTGATAATTAGGTTACAATATATAAGGTTGACAAGAAACCCTAGAAACCTAACTTGGCCCGTGGGCTAATACTAATAAACCCTAATAACATATTCTAATACTCCCCCGCAGTCAGAGCGAGAGAAAATCAGACGCGAAAGACTGAAAAAATAATAAAACATAAAGATAATAAATACTAAAAAAAACTAGCTTCAATTTCCGTTCTCGACTCCAAATTCCAATCTTCTGCAAGCTGCTCAAAAAATTTGAAAATCCCGAAAGTATTGTGAAGTTTCCTCGGCTTTAGCTGCATTCATGACTTCATCTGTTTTTAGGTTTTGGTTTCCTGAACAATAAACGTGACTGGCTAAATCTAAGTTTGACAACCGACGACCGTAGTCGTGTGGCGGTGTCTCAAGACTAGTAATCGATGGTTTCTTAGATCCGAAGATCAAAAGATGAGAATTCATAGTTCTAAAAAAAAAAAGAAGAAGAAGAAGAAGCAAACCGATTGTCTCTTAGATCCATAGATTAAGAGATGAGATCCGTAGATTAAAATTAAAAATATTCATCATAAACTAAACTAACACACGAAAAAATAAATAGAAACCTTTGTTTGGTTGGTTGTTGTACCCCTTGCTCGAGAAGAATCATGAAAATTATTACCATGATATAAAGTAATAATATTCGAGAAAAACATGACTTATCAATTTGTGAGTAGCAAGAGGTGGGTAAAAGACAATCCATCGAGTAATACGATCCAACAAAATAAATAGAGAGCAGCGATTGGAATTGCTTAATTTTTTTTTTTAACGGCAACCATTGGAATTGCTAATCGCAAAAAAAGTTCTCACATGTGCAGATAAGGATCTGGAATCTTGAATCGACAAACGAAGCTTTATTCGAATAAAAGAAAAAACAGAAAAAAAAACTAAAGCGAAAAAAGAAGAAGTTGGGACAGGGCGGTGGCGGTGGCACACCGCCCTGTCTAGGATTTGAAGCTGGTGGCGACGCTAAGGTTTGGATCGTTTAGGCTCTGATACCATATAAGATAATAGAATAACTTGATCAATATTATTGATAATTAGGTTACAATATATAAGGTTGACAAGAAACCCTAGAAACCTAACTTGGCCCGTGGGCTAATACTAATAAACCCTAATAACATATTCTAATAAAATGGTTGTCCACAGTTACTTTGAATGATTGTCTAATTTTCAAGCTTTGACTTTTTCACAAACTTCTCAAATGGTCATTTCACTTTTTTCAAACAGCTATCTGAAATTTTTTTTTTTTCAAAATTTAACTTAGTCAAACGTTAAATGGGTCTAAGTTTGAAAAGTTAGACAGATGTAAAAGTGTTGTCAAACAGCTGTCCAACATTGATTAGGCTATAAGGTGGTATGGGATCAGAAAAATGATATATTAATAGCATCACTGGATATTAAATCCTTATTTGAATCACATGTGGTTTTGTGTAGATACACATCAATTTCATTAAGAGATCGTGCCCGAATCTCCAAATTCAGTGTCGTTCGATAAAATAGTTGTGATATATCTTTCTATACAACTACAACATATTTATATAGCAAAATGGACACAGGACTAGATGCCAAGATCATATACACATTACAAAAAAGAAGAGCAACAAACCTGTTATATTTCTCTTCCTACTTCTACTAGAAATCCATGTAATGAAAAATAACATAAAATGATCATATACATGACTACACGCATGTTATTCATTTATTTTAATGGCTAATTAAAATCACCACATTTGCAGTTTACAGATTTGAACCCATATCCTCTTGGTTGGGAAACCACCATCAAGTTGTCTCTTTGGTGTTGTTCCTATGTGTCATACAACCTCGAGGACGGTTCAAAAAATGTGTAAGTTTCAAGGTTACTGATAATATTGTTTAGTTAAGAAAATTTTGATATGTTAGGATGCAATACTTTTTTTTAACAGGGCCTGGGTCTTAAGAGAAAGTTGACCATATAACCCCACATAGCTAAGAGGGAGTGGCCAATCAAGCAGATATGTAGATATTCGTTTATCACATTATCCTATGTGGGACAGGCTTTTGCACTAAGAAATCGTCTCCTCAAATCGAAATCGACTGGTCATCCTTGTCAGTTAGGTTGTAGCCCATTGATAAGAGGGTTATGCTTCTTTTAGGAAGGTCACAACTTAAAACCAAGGCATTACAAAATTATTTTATAATTTAGAGTAGATTAAGAGCGGTATAAGTTGCTGTTGAAAAAAAGATTGCTCTCCTTCTAATAATAATCTACTCGATTTTACCTCGTGTTTTATTGTTCTGACATGTTGGCTTCTTACATCGGGAACACTTGGATGCAAGGCTTCTGCATTATTACAAGTACTTATACAAGATCCATCCCCTATGATGAAAAAAGTCAAGGACTTTGATCTACTGAAATAAGATTGTGAATGGTAATTGCATATTATTTTATTAATAATTGACATATATATATATATATATATATATATATATATATATATATAGTCGAGTTAGCCTACATCCAGCAAAAACGCTACATCCATTGCGGATTCATCTGGGGCGTCCATCAAGATCATCCAACAACCAGGATCTATGGTATTTCCGCCTATGGTGTTTTCGGTGGGGGAAAAAAACACCATAGGCGGAAACACCATAGATCCTGGCTGTTGGATGATCTTGATGGACGCCCCAGATGAATCCGCAATGGATGTAGCGTTTTTGCTGGATGTATTTTACCCTAACTCTATATATATATATATATATATATATATATATATATATATATATATATATATATATATATAAAGGGAAAAGATCATTCAAATGAATTCTATGTATAGAGATATGAGTAGTAAGCTACATCTCTATACAGTTTGGAGTAAATGAATGATACAAAATATTTATACTGAAAATAACTTGATTATGTAATATCCTTGACATGCCTCCCCATGATGGACTTGATTATTGTAATATTCTTGACATGCCTTTGCAAGGTGGACGGTGTGACATCCGTCACTTTCATTTTTGATTAAAAATGATAATCTAGTATTTATTTGGATTTAATTAGAATTGATTGTGATTATGTGAATTATTTGAATATTTTAAAATTAGATAAAGTCTCGTCACTATGAACCGATCAACGAAATAAATAAAATATTTCGTTTTGCTTGAACATTGAGTTTAATATAAGTTAGATCCTTTGGAAAAGGTTTTACATTCGGTTGGTGATAAATTAGAGAAAATTACGCCAATAATGAATTTGAATCGTGTAAAAACATCACTACTTTTGGTCTCCGACCAAGTACGACGAAACTGAAAAATAGTCATACGGTTCTGAGCGTAATTTAAAATTATGAAATTTGATATAATGGTTTGAATTTATTGGGCTCGGAAAAGTACCCGTAAAACACGACATACACTGTGTGTAACTAGAAGTTTATAAAAATTGAAAGAAAAGTATGTGTGTGCATATGTATGTATCGTAAATATATATATATATATATATATATATATATATATATATATATATATGGTAGAGTGGAGTGTGTTTACAAGTAATATTAATGGGAAGTGATGATGGATTATTGCATGGGATTTATGTGTGTAGGTAATCATTTTTTTTAAAACTAAACCTACACACCATCACTTAAAACAAAACACTTCTCCTCCATCTCCCTCTATTTCGGCCGTAGCCCCCTCCCCCTCTCATTCACTTGATCATTTCCACTCTCACTCTAAAAACACACACACACTCAAGAACACTCAAGATCAACCTTCATCTACACTCAAGAAAACGCAAGAACACTTACTTTCTTTCTCTAGATTCAAGGTAAGAAACTTCATCTAGTTCCTTCAAAATCTCGAAACCCACCTTCAAATCCAAGAACCAACATCAAATATTGATAAGTTATGGTGGATTTGAGTGGTAAAAGCTTCAACACATAAAGATTTGTGTGAAAACATACACACACACACAAAAATCGTGAAGTGTGTTAGTGTGTGTGTTTGTGTGTGTTGAGCTTAGGGTTAGGGTTTGATCATCTAAAAACCCACATGCATGTTAAATCTAAACCTAAAACTTGAGTTTTGTGAAAGATTTAATGAATGTTCAAAGATGAAACACCAAGTTCTTGAAGAAATCTTAAACTAGTAACATGGATGATACATGCATGAACAAAATCTATGATTTTATGTGATTTCATGTGTTTAAGATTATGTTATGTTAAGTATTTGATATTGGAATGATGTTAATGATATAAATCTACATGAAATAAGGGTATGAAACCCTTGGATCCGAAAATTATATATATAAATATATATATATAAATACTTGAAGTTGGAACAAAAATGTTAAATAAAACTAAGATTTAGTGTCACAATTGTAGTAAACCCGCCTCATGGTCGTCAATGACGCCTACATGGTCGGTAACGATAGTCACTAATATAAACCCCGTGACTATTTCTCATGGTAATTCCGCCTATAATGATCGGTTATGAGGAAACACGAGTGGTATACATTAAATATATAATACTTGAAAATTTTGAGAATAAATATGTGAGTATTATATAAAATGGATAAAAATTATAAAAATTAAAAAGAAGACAGAATATTTATGGTGAAAAGTCACCAAATCTTGTAATAAAAACTTGGAGTAAATAAGTGGAGATAAAGTAATGATTAGATAAGACTTTTTAAGGCTTTAAATGCATTAAATGGATTGAAAATATAAAAATATGTTAAAAATCCGAAACATTCAGTTTGGACAGTAGTAAAAGATTTATCATCAGTAGATATGAGTTATAAAAATTTTCTATAATTTTTGGAATTTATTTAATAATTAAAATGGAATTTATATGCTTAAAAATGGCTAAAAATGCTTAAAAATATAATAAATTGAAAAAATAATATGAAATAAAATGAGGACTTATTTTGGACAGTAGGTAACAAATATAAGTAAGAATAATTGAAAACTTAGGTGAAAATGGCACCCGAACCCTTAAAATGGTGAAAATTATGCATTAAAACGTATAAAATTGATAAAATAAGGTATAAATTAGGAAAACAATTTAGATCAGTGGCTTAAATGTTTGAAACAGGTTAATAATGTATAGGAAACATATAGAAATAATATGAAAGTGGAAACTTAAGTATTGGAGAAAATTTGGATAAAAACCGTAGTCGAAAAAGCCGTAAAAACGGGTAGTTTAGCATAAAATAGAGAAAAATTAGAAAATAAGTGCTAACATATTTGGAATAATATTAATTAAGTTTAACAACTTATATTAAGCCTTGGCATAAAGTTTCATGTATAAAGATTAGTTCTTTTTGCTTTATGTGTTAGAATTAATCGAATAAGGGCAAAATCGTCATTTTGCTCGAATAGTTTGAAAATTCAGAATTTATCACATGAGTTAAGAAGAATGGCCTAACTAATCTGATATAATGGGAAATAGGACCAAGGAATTTGAAATTATACAATTAGAAGCACAAATCGCACGAGAAAGCAAAGGTGAGTTCACTATTTCCCCTTTTTCTACGTGATTTATAAATGTTTTGGGGCTGAAAATGCATATAATGAAAAAGTATGGATTTTATAAGTTGAAAACCAATGTGTGGGTATGATTAGACATAAGTAAGGGTGCGAACGCTCATAAAAAGATGAGCCTGGCCATGAATAGAAAGAAAAGTGAATGAAATAGAATTCGGCCGTCTAAATCGTTAACTATGGAATAGACGAGAGGAGTATTGATAGATCTATCGGGAATGACCAACCCTAGCCCACTGATCGGTCGCTCCGGTCGTGAAACATGGTGGGAAATACTTCCAAATAGTGGTTTACGTATCGATTTAGAGCTTATGTTGCTAATTATACATCATGTCCCTAGCTAGTTCATGAACCATACGTTGTCTGAAAAACTTATGTATATCTTTACTTCCGATGATAAATGGGAAGTGAATTGGGTGGTTTCAAAATAAATCACCTAACGGAGAAAAGAGAAAATGAGATGATTTGGTGGTTTCAAAATAAATCACCTAATGAGAAAAGAGAAAATGAGATGATTTGGTGGTTTCAAAATAAATCACCTAATGAGAAAAGAGAAAATGAGATGATTTGGTGGTTTCAAAATAAACCACACATATTGAAAAAGTGGAAATGTGAAAAATGAGAATATGGTTTTGATATGAAAATCCGTGAACTCACCAACCGTTTGGTTGACAAAAATCTTTTTAATGCATTTTCAGGTATTTAATGGCTTGGATTCGGCTCGGGAGAAATAAAGAAGATGTTGTCGTGGTTTCTTTTAAAAATTTTGTTTTAGTAAACTTGAACTTATGTTTCGAAGGGACCTACTGTATGGGTGATTTATCATCCATCAATAAATAAATAATATGTTCAATGTTTTGAACTATCGTTTACTAAAACACCATGGGTTACCAACTTTTGATCACCGCCACGTGTTGCTTCCGCTTAATTAAGAAAAATTGGGGTGTGACAGACGGTCTTGAAACAAGTCCAATCGTGGAAATAAGTTGATGAAATCTAGGCTGTAGTAGAGGCTTGGTAAGTTGATGAAATCCAGGTCGTATAGGCTTGGTGAGGGCATCTTCAAGTTGGTAATCCATGCAATATTTTTGACTCGTAAAGAACGATCATGGACCTCCTCACGAACAAAAGGAAAATGTAGGGCGAGATGTTTCATGTGCGAATGGAAAATAAGATTAACGGAGTAATGTGTTACACTCAAGTTGTCACAAAATATTGGTGTACTGGTGCCCGATGTTAAACCAAGTCCTACTTTAGTTTAGGAACAAGCTAACCTTTAGAGCTCATTTCGACGGGGATAGAACCAAGATATACAATGTAACTGGTAGTACTTGTGACCTGCCAATCAGCAGCAGTGTAATAAGAGTTTGTGATGCATGGAGCCATGAAGACATCAAAATAGATGCTTGAGAGCACTCCAATGAGTAGTTGTTGGGGCATGCATGAACTAGGAAAACTTGTTGACTGTGAAAACATCTGGTATCGTAAGTGATAAGCACCACATAACTCTAACTGTTAGAGCATATTCCTATGCTGCAATGCGTCTCGTGTATTATATTTAGATCAGAGCATGTTAATGAGTCTTAGTGTCAACTTACCAAGGGCAGCGTACCAATAGGTATGTCTAATGGTATGCTGTAGCTTAGTAATTGGTCCGCTGGTTGGTATGCTGGTTAGTAAGTTGCTCACTATAAATACTTTGTGTTAGAATGAGCTTAGAACTTCTGTCATTCCACTCACTCTGTGTGTGTGTGTGTTAACGTGTAGTGTATCTATGCTAACTAAACTCCAGTCTTCAATCTTCAGCACCGTTGCATCCGATTCTCAACTTGAAATTTCTTGTCAGTAATAGAGCTTGCATGGCTGGATCAGAACTTGAACAATCTTCAAACTCCCTCTTTCACCATGCTTGAGTCTTGACACACATAACCTGCAATTCAAAAGACAGAAACGCGGTTTCCTTTTTCTTTTATGAAAACTAATTAAATCATGGCGCAAAACTTCTCTTCGAGAATCTAAGATATATTTTTGAAATTTAATTTCGTATCACATGTCGATCGGTCGAAAACAAAAAAGAAACAAAATCTTTTCGCCTTTTTTGAAACTTTACATCAAAACACACTGAAAATATTTTTGATTTTTCTAAGTTTATGCTAAAACACACCTAAAATCTTTTTGGACTTTTCAGAAATGAAATATAAATGCAATACAGAATCAGACACTATTTTTGTCTTTTGTGAGAAAGATCTCAACTTGGGATCATATTGAACATAACATGCTGAACTACACTTCAATTTCAATTACTTCAGCACACAAGCCATGTTGATTGCTGGTATAATTCGTCCATCTTAAACTCAAGCACAATCATACTCATAACATCTGGATATGTTAAGGTATTGATTAGATTTGCTTTTACCAGTGTACCCCACACTATCAGACATACTCAGATATGTTTTTATATCACACTTTGTGATTTCACTTATGATTTAACACATAGTGATTGTATTCATGATATAGTCAACCGTGTTCCATGCAAAAAAAAAAATAAGAACGTTAAATCGTCTACCTTAAGGTCGATCTTTCGATATGCAGATAAGGCCTTGGATTTAACAAAATAAGAAAATAAAAACAAGTTGAAATTGTATAATTCAACAACAATCAGGTCGGTCTGGTGGACACGCAGAGAAAGTCCGGTGCATTATACGAAACACCAAAGAATATAAAGCAGAACCTTAAATGAACAACTATCAGGTCGATCTTGTGGATACGTAGAGATAGTCCGATCATTTAATAAAATAAAGAAAATCAAACAAGTTTAAATCTTTGTAAAATAAACACATGTATACACAGTGACTTCTCATTTTCTTTTCACACATCTGTTTCTTGATATCTTGAACTATGAATCAAGATGTTGTCCAGTTGGTCAAACATTAGTATTTAATGTATATCACATCTGAATACTTTTTGATTTAATGCCGAGCCTACGAACACATCGAACAATGATCTTATGGCGTTTTCATTTAATTTATCCATGAGCCAGACACGTAAGTCAATGTACCATCATTTTTCAATTATGTCGGATCAGTTTCTCATTTTTCAATGTTTTTGTATTTTTCTGTTATTCTCCCCCTTAAAATGAAAACTCTATTTTTGGATTTTCATTTTAACAAAACACAAAGACACTATTATTTATATTTTCAATTTTCTCCCCGTAAACTACATATGAAATGTAAAAGAAACAAAATTGACCTTTCGAAATGGATACCTTCCGATTTTAGCTTTCAGAAAAATTTCAGTTTTTGAAATTTGATAGCATTTGTAATTTAAATTAAATCAGCAGAATACGCCTCCATCAGCAACTTTTCAATCACTGATAGATCTTCTAGAAGTACCTGCACACTGGTCAAACACATCAGTTTATAAATGACCCAAAGCGAATCGTTTCTGGTCGACCAGTGTCCTGATTTCCCTTTGAAACCACTTTAGGTTTCCATGTTGTTGTGTTGGTAACTCAGTATTTAATGAACCGGTCACAGTTGACTATGACGAACAACCTACAAATGAAACATTTTGAAACTTAGGAATAAATCTTCCTTGAGTTTTGAAAAATGTAAGTTGATATTCATCAAACACTCTGCCATATTCGTCAATGAATTTTGATTTGGCAGATTTACCAACAAAAGGAACATTTCCTTTTCTTTAAGTAGAAGCAGCAGTGACGGGACAATCTAGTGCCATATGCCTTTTTTTTATCGGCAATTGTAACACAAATGATTGTTGATATTTCTCCTCTTTTGCCTCTGCAAAGCTTTACAAAAATTAGCATCTCTAAAATGATCATAAAATGTATCATATACCTGAAAACGATGAACATGCACCCACTTGAATGTGGGGCTTTTTGGAGTTTAAATTGATCCTCCAGAAGAATATTTAGCAAATTTCTTCTTCTTGTTCTTCGAATCATCATGCTTCATAAAAACTTCAGCTATTTTCTAAGAATCCACACAGTGAAGTGGAAATTCTTTATCAGAAAATATTTGTTCCGAACCTTTGAGCTTATAAAATCTCTCAGGTTGAACTTTTTCAGCTTTAAACACATCCTTTTGAACTTTCTTCAAATTAACATGTTTCAACTTTTGTTGCTTCAAAGCTTGCACACTATCATCTTTAACCATCTTGGATTGAAACCCCAAACCAGTACTCTTACCAGATAACTTTTCTTCAAAACCAAATGATTTATGTCCGTTCTTTGCAAGACGAGAAAATTCGGCTTTAACTAATTTAACATTCTTTTGTTCATAGAAAATTGTCTCATCAATAGCAATACGAGAACTAATCTTCTCGGTGGAAATAACTGATTTCACATTCTCAGTTGATAAAGAACCCGACACAAACTTTGTAGGTTTAGGAATCTCAAAGTTCCTCTCATTCTTCTTCTTCCCTTTCTTGTTGTCTTTCTTTTTCTTCACAATCTTTTCCTCATCAGATTTAGTATCAACAAATTTAGAGTAATCACAATATTCTACCTTTTCCTCCACCTCATTAACAGCTTATTTGAGACCACCCGACGGTGAAACTGTGTTGTCAAACATTTTTTCAAAATTTTCATCTTTTTCTAAGAAGCTTGTGAAAGATTTTGAATTGGTGACATTGTTCAAAAGACGATTTGTACTTGAATCTTCAAATCATAAATCTTTTGTTGAGCTTCAGCCAATTATTTTTCTGTTGCAATCAACCTCTTGGCAACCTTGTTTGTTTCATATTTTTGCAATCTCAAATTATCAAGCTCATAAACAACTCTTTCTTCAACTTATCTTTATTTCTTTTCTGAATATAAAGATTCACATTTTGCAATTTATTCACCCTTGCTAACTCCCTCTTTTCATCTAGCAACGTTTCCATATCAATCTGATATTGAGCAACTTGAGCAGTTTGTTCATCAGAAGTCATGTTGAGCATATCAAGCTTAACCTTTGACTTTTCAAACAAATTATTGTAATCATTGGCAGCATCCTGAGCTTCATCCTTCCATTTTTCAACCTCCTTGACTAATTCAGCATTTTCTTCAGATAATTCTGTAAATTTCTGTTCAAAATCATTTTCAACACATTGAAACTTTAACTCTTTCTCAACAACTTCTGCTTGAAACTCAGAAAATTTTTTCTTTTGAAATGACAAATCTTGAATTAAATCTGCCTTTTTTGTTCATCTGTCAACTATTCTATCTTCCTTTTATTTTTAGCAACCAACAACTCATTTTCTTTTATGAAGTCGTGAATCTTCTTGTCTTTTTTATAACAAAACTCATAAACAGATTCATATCTACTTGTTTCATATTCAGAATCACTCTGATCAATTGTAACCATAAATGCATGTTGCATTTCATCTAATTTAACATCAAATGAATCTGCAGGATTGTTATGAATTCCAGTCAAAGCAATAGGAGTTTCAAAGTCTTTCAACCAGTCATATCCTTGACCAAATTGTGAGACTAATGCCTTTGACTCTGAATTATTTGTTGAAGACTTTGATGAAGAAGCATTTGACTTTGAACATTCACGAGTAAAATGTCCAAAATTAAAACATTTGAAACATTTTACCTTTGATTTGTCTAACCCAACTTTACCATCTGGATTTAAACTTCTAAATCCTGTTCTCTTCCTATACCTTTTAGCTCTTTAGGCTAGCATAGCAAGTTGCCAATTAATATCCATTTGTTCGAGATTATCTGGATCTATTTGATCAAAATCTTCTTCAATCAGATTAGCCGTTGGCAAAGCACTATTTAAAAGTCCATAATATGAAGATAACAATGCAGATATCAATGCCAAATGTTCATCAGGTGTTTTTGCAAAAATATGCATTTTGACTTGAATGATTTGGAATGGTGAAATTGCACCATCTTGATGAACTTTCAGAATTTCCTGATCCATAACTAGCAACAAATGTTGTTGGAGTAGGATTTGATGTATCACTTCCAAAAGATTTAGACTTAGCATTGATGCTTGCAGAATTCTGACCATGATACAATTCAGGATTTTGCAGTTGAGCAGTTGATTTGTGTAAAGTCATCATTTCCATTTCTCTATTATGAAGCTTTCTTATTAAATTATGAAATGATAATGTTGAATACTCTTTGTCATGTGTAAGCAACAAAACATAATTCTCCCACTCCTCTGGTAATGCTTCTAACAGTTTCTCTTTTAATTCCTCCTCAGTCTTCTCAATGTTAACCACTTTCAATTCACTGATTAGATGTGACAATCTAGATACAAGAGCAGTGATGTTTTCTTTATCATAGTGTTGAAAGTTTTCAAATTCTTTATTCAGCACTTTTCGTCTACTATTTTTGTATTGATGATTACTTTCACATCTCGCTGATAACGCATCCCATAATTTTTTACTTTTCTTGCAAGTGCTGAATTGATGTAACAATTCAATAGGTAAAGCCATCGTAAGATAACCAAACACTTATTGCTCAAGCTCATAGTTTTTTCTTTCAGCAGCATCAAAATTGTGAATTTCTTTAAATTCTCCTTGATCAGTTGGGTGCATGTAAAGCTTTCGAGTTGGAATCCATAAATCGATATCATTCGTGCTAATGTAAGCATAAAATCTTCGTTTCCAATTGTGATAATCTTCCAATTTCAACAACTTGGGTACTTTCTGGCTTGTTCCAACTTAAGAATATGCTCTAACACTAACTATAGCTCTATAACCTGTTGGTGAAGAGAAAGGTGTACCACCATGTAAGGTGATGGGTTCGGAGCATGTAGTTGATGTTTGCACGTTGAAGAATATCAGTGATGTATTTTGTTTGGCAACGAATGACTTCGACACCAAGGAAATATGAGAGTTTTTCTATGGTCTTTGAGAGAAAATTTTATAGCGAGAGAGGTGATGAAATCATCATTTATTGGAAGAGATGGCTCGATGACAATGATGTCGTTAAATAAACAAAAATGAAGATTGGAGATGGACCGGGCCTAAGGGTAAAAAGTGAAGTATCATAAACTACAGGTTTGAAGCCTTTGGAAAAAATGTGTATTTTAGGTTCTCTGTACAATGCACGAGAGGCTTCACGAAAACCATGTATAGCCTTATTTAATTTGCAAACATGAGAATTGGGAAGGGTTTATAAACCTAGGTGGTTGAGTTATGTAGACCTCTTCGGTTAAATTTGCTTTAAGGAAGCCATTGTTAATATCAATGTGATGAATATCTAATCCGATGATGTGACACAGTTAAAGAGAGAATGGGGCGTAGGGTGGTGGGTTTATCCAATGATTGTACAATGGGCGAGGCATTCTCTCGTCAACGTATTACTATAGGCTCATGGTATTGATAACGGCATGTCATACGGTCGCTCAAATACGTAAACTAACCTTTAGATAGGGTAAACTAGGGTTATCAATCTAGGGGAGCTAGTG
This sequence comes from Deinandra increscens subsp. villosa, assembly GCA_039602395.1. Classification (NCBI taxonomy): domain Eukaryota; kingdom Viridiplantae; phylum Streptophyta; class Magnoliopsida; order Asterales; family Asteraceae; genus Deinandra; species Deinandra increscens. The sequence continues at coordinate 4,613,257 of JBCNJP010000024.1, read as the reverse complement.
GTTGCAAGTAAATTCAGAGATTTTAACCTAATTAACTAAATTAACTAATCCAGATCACTGTCACTAATCTATATTTAGCCTAAAACTATCTAAACCTAAATTAATCTACTTATGAAGATTGTCATTTTATTTATTTGATTGATTGCTTTAATATCTTGAATTGAAATTTGATTAAAAACAATAATGATTGAATGTGAAACCTCAGGATCCCGGCTAGTCGATTTCTCAGTTTGTTCAATTAATCAGGCGTAGTGACTACATTGACATAACCTTGTTTCAACTCCTCAACCCAACCCAATCATACAATTCATCATATATATATAGCAAGATAAGTCCTAACACTATGACAAGTAGGTCGAGACAGGATTGAAATATACGTAACAAATAGCAAACCAGATTGTTAAAAATAAATTGAGCACACAGCAAAGTTTTCACAGCTGTTACTAACTGGATAAACCCAAACCAAATCTGAAAAATAGAAAACAACGAGAAATACAACTAACCGTTCACCCTCAGTGTTCACCGGATCTTAGCCGGACATCACAAACATCAAATTCATGTTTAGAAACAAAAAGACCTAAGAAAATTTGTCCCTAAGAGTCCCGGGACGGCTCTAGCCGTAAATAATGCTTAAGAAGCCTAAATATTTTAAGATGTTTAAATAGGGATCGCAATCGAGAGACTTGTTTTTTAGCCGACCTACACACCCCTCGCGATTCATTTCCTCGCGCCACGATGCGCTTCTTTTGAGCGCTGAATTTTTAGCATTTGTGTTCACTTTTTTTTTTGAACGGCCAACTAAACGAGTCCTGTGCCGGGATCGTCCACTGGCAAAGGGGCCCACAGGCGCCCAGAACCATCAGTCAAACCGTTCCAGGGAAAACCACCTCCGCGAACGGCCGGGTGGAAAACCTAGTGGCTCAAAGACTCGAACTCATGACCTTTCAGTCACGAGTCATCTCCTCATCGCCTGTACCACTAGGACAAGTCATATAATTAATTTGGACTCCCGCGTGCTGCTCACGTGACGTGCACCAATTCCATATTATTTTTTTTGATCATTTTGTCTTGACACCCTTGCTCATACGCCTCCAACTCAAACTCCGTTTGATTAGTGCATTTTGAAACTGAGAGCCCACCATTCTGTGTTCACGCTAATAGCAAACAAAACATGATTTAGTTTCTAATTTAAAATACATAAATAAAACTAATAACTCATTTAATACGAACTCACGATCTGCATATGAATATGCAATTTAATGTTTTTTTTTTCACATTCGTTAACTAAGTTTGTAACACGTGTGATACACCCCACGTAAGATCAATTAATATGAAATGTGACATAAAAGATGTTATGCCGTGAATTTATTATGTAAATCAAACTTCTCATTAGAAAAATCTATAACAATAAAGAAAGAAGAGACTAAAATTATATATATAACAATAAAATTTGGAAGATTAATAGTATACTTTTCATTTTTTAAAGTTTGGCCACAACACTTTGAGGCTTTAACGCTTTCTACCCCTTAAACTTTTATAATTCTTTTTAACGACGAAATACTAAACTTTTGGTTTTCATAGTTTGGCCACATATGTTTCATACTCTTACGTTTTGTATCTTTTAAATTTTAAAGTTTTTTTTGTTTTAAGTTTTCTTGTGTTCTACTTTGGCCACGGAACTTTTAACTTTTCTACTTTCGTTTTTAGTATATTTTTATAGTTTTATACTTTCACTACAAAACTTTTACGTTTTATACCCCTTAACTTTTTTACCCTCTAACTTTTAAAGTTTTTTTTTTGTTTTAAGTTTTGTTTTCTTCTACTTTGGCCACGAAACTTTAAACTTTTCTACTTTCGTTTTTAGTATACTTTTATAGTTTTATACTTTCACCACGAGACTTTAAGACTTTTACGTTTTATACCCCCTTAACTTCGTATATTTTTATAGTTTTATACTTTCACCGCGAGACTTTTAGACTTTTACGTTTTATACTTCTTAACTTTTCAAACCTCTGACTTTTAAAGTTTTTATTTTTGTTTTAAGTTTTTGTCTTCTACTTTTGCCACGAAACCTTTAACTTTTCTACTTTCGCTTTTAGTATACTTCTATAGTTTTATACTTTCACCACGAGACTTTTAAACTTTTACGTTTTAGACCACTTCACTTTTTGACTTTCGTTAAATATAGAAATTCAACCCCGCAGCAACGCGCGGGTTGGTAAACATCTCGTTTAACTTGTTCTAGAACACAGACCTAAAAACACAACCTCCTTTACAAACCTAGATATATTTAAACTAATAACATATAGCAATGATTCATTAATTGTGAATAATTTTCAATTTTGAATAAAATACAAATGTAGTCATTTATACATATAATAGGTTATTGATCCGTGTGTTACACGGGAAAGAATAAAAAAAGAAAATTAAATCAAAATCATATCTATCTATATCTATACTATATAATAAACACTAGTTTTTTATGTCTAGGTGGCACAATTTAAGGTATGCCACCTAGGATTAGCTTATGTGTCATTTTTATAGATTTTTGAATTAAAAAATTAAATTGTATTTACAAAAAGGAAAGACCTTATAATTAAAAATAAAAAATTAAATTCTTTCCATACAAAAATTATCCATATTTGTTTTACAATACCATAACTTTGATTCATCATATCTCCTTCATTTCTCAGTAAAAGTTTGATCCGTAAATTGCTTTGGGTTCGTGAAAGAAAACCTAACAAAACTAGATCCATATTGCTTAGGTTTTGATCAACGAATGATTGTGAACGAATCAAAAATCAAAGTCGCGACTTTCTAAACCCACCATTGATGAATTTGAACTCCAATTCGATCAATCATTTTATAGTTAGAAAAAAAACTTTAATCTTTTACTTCGTTTAATTCTTTTTATATCACATCCCCGGGTATTTACCCGGGGCACTAACTAGTTATATTACTAAATACTTTTTGTTACGCTGTTGATAATTTTTAATTTTCCAAAGGACAAGTTTGTAAAAATATGCATTTTGTATCACAAAATTGTCATGACGACGTAATTTGAATATGTACAAAATTTCCATAACACGTCATTTGAATAAGTATATATAGAGCAATACTTTGCATTAAAAATGAGAATATGAGTTGAATCCAACAACTTATAGTTCAAAGCTGAAACAGTGACCATATAGACATAGCAACCCAACCGATATACATCTCTGCTTGAGTTTGAAAAAAGAAACAACAACACACAGATGACCCTTAAGATATTAGCACTTAAATTCTATCCAAAAAGAAAAACAAAAGGTAAACACTTGTGAAACTAGTTAGCACTTCACCAACCTATGATTTCACAATAGAAGATGGACACAATGCAGTCTGGAACTATTTATAAATTGTAATACCACATGTATTACAATTTATAAATAGTTCCAGACTGCATTGTGTCCATCTTCTATTGTGAAATCATAGGTTGGTGAAGTGCTAATTAGTTTCACAAGTGTTTAACTTGGATTCTCCCTAGTTAGAACTCCTGTGATTCTCATTTTCGCCTCGTTTCGGGATAGTGATCTCGTCGGTGGGTTTTGTTAGGGATCTTCCCATCCTCATCGTCGATCGTATCCTCCGTTGCGAGTGCTTGAAGATTTGAATATGAGCTGTCCTATCGGGGGTTGGATCCTGCTCTGAAAGAATGGAGAGAGTACGCGGGAGAGTGGCGGAAGATGAAAAGTCAGGGAAGGCCGGCGAGGTCGGTGGCTGGAATGTCGTACGCAGAAAAGAAAAGAAGATGGGGTATAAGGGTAGTGTCGTATTACGTGACCAACTTTCCAGAAAAGTGCTCGAGAGAGGATTTGGAAGCTGAGTGTAATGTGTTTGGGAGGGTTGAAGACATCTTCATATCTAGAAAGAGAAACAAGGAAGGAGATAGATTCGGCGTTATTAAGTTCTCTGGAGTTAAAGACAAATGGGAGCTTGAATGGGTGCTAAACAGAATTCGGATCGGAAACCTGAGATTGTCAGTAAACCTAGAGCGGTTCAGTCGTGAAGGAGATCCGGTGAAAGCTAATGGTCCTGCTAATCTGCAGTCCGTTTTTTCCAGATTGGGGAAGACCCAAATGCTGCAAAAGTGCGTTCCGGTAAAAGTTAATGAGCTGAAAAAGAACGGGGAAGGTGGCCGGTCATTTGTTGAGGCAGTCAAAGGTATTGAGCAACCTGTAATGGTGACCGGGAAGACTATTAATCTGGGTGATGACTTGTATCCAGTATTCAAGGAGTGGACGGGTAGTGCTCTGTTGGGTCGTGTAACGGACTTAACTAAGCTTTGCAACTTAGATAAAATGGCCGGGAACGAGGACTTCGGGGCGTTCAAAATCAGGTATTTGGGAGGGTTCTTGGTGCTACTTACCTTCCCCAATCCTGGATTAGCGTCTGAGTTCAAAGAAGATGAAGAGAGATGGACGTCGTGGTTCTCGAAGCTGGATGTGTGGAGAGGCCAATCGATAGCGCCGGAAAGGATTGCGTGGATTAGGGTGTGGGGAGTTCCACCACAGTTGTGGGATGGGGGTGTGTTTGACAGAATAGGAGAACAGTTTGGAAAGGTAGTTCACAGGTCCGATGCTGATAAAAATGATGGGATCATGAACCGAAATAATCTGGGGGTGCTGGTTAATGGGTTTGAGAAGATCAACTGCAGCGTTACTCTGGTTTGGCAAGGAAGGAGATTTGTGTGCGGCGTATCAGAATATTTGGAAGATTGGGTGCCAGATTTTATTCACTCTATCACGTACAAATTTCAGGGGGAGACGGTGCCGAAGGTCAGATCGGAGATCGCTAGGGTTCCGGCGATGGAAGAAGATGAAAGGGCGGAAGAGACGTTGGAGCATGCATGCATGGGGAATGATCATGGGGGTGTAGGGTCCGAGCCCCTAGGGCATGCGCCAACTGTGCAGGAGAATGCGGCGGATAATCAACAGGAAGGTGGGGTCGATTTTTCTGTGGCCCTGGGAGAAAATAATCTTAATGGGCCAGATGGTATGTAAAATGGTGGGCCGGGCTCCCATGGTGAATCTTCAGATTATTTGGATGTTCAATTGGGGGATTTGGATCTAAATAGTCCGCCGATGAAAAGTAAAAGGAAAAATAAAAAGACAAACAAAAGGGGGGAGTTGGGAACAGGCGTCGAAGGGGAGAAGCAGGTAGGGGACAGGAATCTCCGACGGAGTAAAAGAATTCAAGCAAACCAGGAAGAGGAAGATCTAAGGTTGGCCAACGAGGTCCTGATGGAGCCTAGTGACAGGGCTCGTTTGGAAGGTGGCGAATTGACGGAAACATCGAGGAGAGGAGTTCAGGCAAGGAGGATTAACTCTGGTGTCAACAGAGAAATGGAGGAGGAGATCCGTAATACGATGGAGGTGGCAGAGTGTGTGAACATCGGTCTGGGTGGATTTAAACATTTGGTGCGTGGGCAGATCTTGGAGGAGGAGTCATCGATGGAGATCTGATGGATCTTCTGTCATTAAACATCAGGGGGGTGGGAATGTCCAATAAATGGAGGTGGACTTCTCAGTTAAGGGCGAAACACAGATCTCAGTTCGTATGCTTACAGAAGACGCAATTGGTTGACGGAAATCGAATTCCGGTTGATTGATTGTGGGGAAGAAGGGGCGCTGCCGCATATTGGGTGAACGCTAATGGCCGTTCTGGGGGTTTGGTTTGTTTATGG
>JBCNJP010000024.1:4558577-4607035 GCA_039602395.1 Deinandra increscens subsp. villosa | reverse complement strand
ATACACGAGGAGTGGTTGATCAAACTCTGTTCAGAAAGAAGGTGAAGGATGATATCATAATGGTGCAAGTGTATGTGGATGACATCATCTACGGATCTACAAATGAAGAATTATGCAATGAGTTTGAGGATATCATGAAAAAAGAAGTTTGAGATGAGTGATCAAGGGGAGATGAACTTTTCCTGGCGTTACAAGTGAAACAAGATGAAACTGGAATTCTCATTCATCAAGCAAAATATGTGAATGAGATTCTGGAAAAGTTCAAGATGCAGGACTCCAAATCTATCTCCACTCCCATGGCATCCAGACCTCTACTGACAGCAGATGCAGATGGAGAATCAGTGAGTGAATTCATGTATCGCTCGATGATTGGATCACTCATGTATCTAACAGCCAGCAGGCCGGATATTATGCATGCAGTGTGTGTGTGCACTCATTATCAGGCTAATCCTAAACTCTCTTATTTAGCTGCAGTTAAACGTATTCTTAGGCATCTAAAGGGCAGGCCTCGGCTTGAACTTTGGTATCCTAAGAATACTGATTTTCAATTGTTTGCGTTTATTGACAGTGATTATAGAGGTAGTGACCTTGACAGGAAATCTACAACTGGAGGGTGTCAGTACTTGGGAGACAGACTCATCTCATGGCAGAGCAAGAAGCAGCATACCGTTTCCAAGTCAACTGCCGAAGCTGAATATGTGGCAGCATCAGCTGGATGCTCACAAGTAGTGTGGATTCAGAATCAGCTCACTGACTACGGTATGGAATTTATTAATACTCCAATTTTTTGTGACAACGCTGCTGCTATGCAAATCGTCAAAAATCCTGTTCAACATTCCAAAACAAAGCATATAGATATCAAGGTACATTTCAATCGTGATTGCTATGATAGGAAGTTGATTCAGTTGGAAAAGGTAAATTCCGATCAGAATGTTTCCGACCTTTTCACAAAACCCCTTCCTCGTCCAAATTTTGAAATGTGTGTTGAAGGCCTAAGGATGATTGCCTTCGAGGAATGATCTGATCAAATCTTTTGTATATAGTTTTACTTTTATTTTTGCTTACTTTTGCTTTAAGTTTCTTTCAAAAAATATATTAAAAAAAGGTGTTTATGTTTCAAAAGCCTCATAAAAATAGGGGAAGAAATGTCATTGTTTCAGAAAATCTGGAAAAAAAACCTGTTTGAGGTTTTTATGAAGTCTTTTGTTTGCCTTGAGTTGGTAGGAAGTGATATAAATGTCCAAGACAAACGGAGACTGACACGTGTAAGGCTGAAGTGAAAGATTGCTCAAAGATGATTTGTTGGTAAGTTCAACCCAAAACTATAAACACCTTTTTACATGGTTTAAAAGACCGTGTCCTAGCAAAAACGGGTTGAGAGTGGTAATTTTACCTAGTTTTCACTCTCTCACACGCCATGTTTCTGCTATCATGACAACACCTCAGAAAATAAAAAGAAAAATAAAAAAGGAAATGAAAAATGAAAAGAAAAAGAAAAATAATAAAATAATTATTTTGTTTGGTCTTCTCAGCGTGCTTATGCGGCCGACTTGATCACCATTGATAATGAAGGAAATAAGTGTTTGTCATGACGGTGTTGCATGGTTCCTCAAGTTGGGGGTTTGTGAATCCTCAATAAACACTGAGGTTGGGTAGGTTTTGCTATGAACAATTGGGTGTGGGGACGGTTAAACATGACGGTAATATTGTACCATAATTTAAGCACTTCAAAATAACTTGATGTGAGTTAGTGTGGTATAAAATTCTGGCAATTGTCTAGAGCGTCGAGTAACAGAAGCTGAAAAAGGTTCCTCAGTTAAAGATATGTCTGGTATGATCCATGAAAAAAAAACCATCAGCTTCGAGGCAAGTGAATATTTAATTTCTGCAATTAGGTTATCTTAACAATTATGCATTTTATATTCATCTTTTTAAGTTTGTGAATATTTAAAATTTTTTTATGATCATGATCAGATAATCGGGGTATGAGTCTGAGGGGGAAGTATTGCAATTCTAAAATTTTCAAAATTAACAACTTTTCAAGTGTTGTATCTCTTAAATGAGGTTTGGGCATTTTTAAAATGTTTTTGAAACTTTAGGGGCCTTTGTGAAACATTTTTTCTATCAAAACCCACAAGATCTCATTTCCGATTGGTTTTTACGATCCACTCTCTCTCTCACTCGCCGTTTACGACTCCTCCTTCAGAAACCCTAACCTCCGCTTCCACTCGCCGGAAAACTGATCTCACCCACCTCCGGCCATCTTCTGTGTAAACCAAGCACACCATCACTCTCGCAATCACTTTCCGACCACAGAACACCCTTTAATCAACCGATCCTCTTCGATTCTCGACCACAAATCTCAGTTTTTCCTCACTCAGTGATCGACTTCATTTTCTTAGTATTTCGGTTCATTTACTCGAGATCGAAAGCCGTGACTGTGTTTGCTTTACTTAAAAGGTAGCTTTGATGTTGTTTTGTGCATAAGTGTTGGGTTTTGATGTGTTTACGACAAGTTGCAGGTTCATCCATGGCGGCTCGAAAGTGTTTACGATTGTCACAACGAAGAAGACCACGTTACGAGATTACGATCGAAGTTTCCGATCGAGTTTACGATCGGTGTTTACGATCGATATTTACTGAAAGTGCATGAGCGTGTAGATCTTCTACTTAGTCGTGATGAAATCAATGTAAACGAGAAAAACACAAAGAGTAAATACAAATGACCTTTGTATTAACCATAGAGACCACATGGTACACAGAGTAAATGTATAACGCGGAAGCTTAGACTGTTACAGAATACAATGCAAGACAACCTATTTATAAGGCTGAAAAACGACCGGCCGAACCTGAGGTACGGCCACACGTTCGGAGCGGTCCGAACTCCAGGTTCGCTAGGAGTTCGGACCTCAGCAATCTTGTGTGAATCCATCTTGTATTCGATACTTCACATGATGATCAAGGACCATGTATCAACAAACTCCCCCTCGGCATGTGCAGTATCATCTCCTCTCTTCAAACTTGTATCTTGTATCTTCAATCAAACTCTACCTCGATCTTGACAATGAGTTCAATCTTGAATACTTGATATTGCATCATGTGAAATCTTTTTATCAACAATCTTCAGAAGACTTGAAGTTGTGATGTTGTCTTTTCACTTAGAAACCTGCCAACATAAATAATCTTGGTGCAAAATGTCTCTTCGAGACTCCAAGATATTTTGATTTTGGAAATAGGTTTTGTATTTCGTGTTGATCAATCGAAAACAAACAAGAAACAAAATCTTTTTGGCTTTTAGAAATTTTATATCAAAACACACTTAAAATCTTTTTGGTATTTTCTGATAAGAAAACTAAATTCAATACGGAATCAGACACTATTTTTGTCTTTTGTGAGAAAGATCACAACTTGGGATCATATTGGTCATAACATGCTGAACTACATTTCAATTTCAATTATTGAAGCACATAAGTCATGTCGATTGTAGATATAATTTGTCCAACTTTAAACTCTGGCACAATCATATTCATAACATTAGATTATGTTAAGGTATTGATTAGATTTGCATTGACCAGTGTACCCCACACTATCAAACATACTTAGATATGCTTTTGCTTATCACATTTTTGTGATTTCATTTGTGATTTAAATCACATAATAATTGTATTTATGATTTAGTCAACTGTGTTCCATGCAAAAACAAGTAAGAACGTTAAATCGTCTACCTTAAGGTCGATCTTTCGATACGCAGATAAGGCCTCGGATTTAACAAAATAAGAAAATAAAACAAGTTGAAATTGTATAACTCAACAACAATCAGGTCGGTACTTCCGTACACGCAGAGAAATTCCGATGAGTTATACGAAACACCAAAGAAAATAAAGCAGAACGTCAAACGAACAACAATCAGGTCAGTCTTTCGACACGCAGAGAAAGTCCGATCGTTTGACAAAATAAAGAAAATCAAACAAGTTTAAATCTTTTGCAAAATGAACACATGTATACACAGTGACTTCTCATTTTATTACATACATCTTTTTCTTGATATATCATGAGATATGCATCAAGATGTTGTCCACTAGGTCAAGCATCAGATTTAGTGTATATCACATTTGTATACTTTCTGATTTTCAGAGCCTACCTTACACATCGATCAAATGGTCTTATGGCTTTTTCATCTAATTTATCCATGAGTCAGACACTGTCAGCCAATGTACCATCATTTCCCAATTATGTCGGATACGATTTCTCATTTTTCAATGTTTTTGGCTTTTCAAATTTCTCCCCCTAAAAATGACAACTCTATTTATAGATTTTCATTTTTACAATGTGAAAAACAACACACTATTTTTGTATTTTTGGAAAAACATACTCCCCCTCAAATTAAGACGGAGTGAAAAAACAAGAAAAAAATGATCAACCAACACGAATACTAACAGTTTAGCCTTTTGAAAACAAAATGATATTGAAATTCAAGTTAATTAGAACATATATTTCACAATCAGCAATTTCCCAATCACCGAAAGGTCTTCCTGAAATACCTGCTGACACTAAATAAATCATTAGTCGCTTTGGGATCGACCCGAAGCAATAGCGTCGGGTCGCCCGGTGTCTTCCACAAAGTCCTTGTTGGCCTTGGAAACAACCTTTGGTTTCCAAATTTGGAAAAGTTTTAATTTTTGATCAGAACCCGAATCAGATTCAACCGACGTACTCGGACTAGACCAAGATGATTTACGAGTTGAGTTAAGCTTTGGAGACCATGGTTCATCAAAAATTGACCTTCGTTATCCACATATTTGGCAGTTTTGTGGATATATGCAGTCGTCGGACAAGCAGTAGCTAGATGTCCCGGTTGACGACAAACATAACAAAGTCTTTCTCTAAAAGTGGTTAATAATTGTTTTGATTTTTGAAAATCAAATGAGTGTTCCGAATCAAAGTTATCAAAGAAACCATCAGAAGAATCATACCTAGGAGATGGACTCCTTGAAGATGACGATCTTCCAGAATAATAAGAAAATTCTATCGTAGATGGTAACTTCTTTGCAACTTTAGCTTTAGCAGCCTTGTCAGCTTTCACTGGTTTCTTTACTGCAACTGGAACTTCCTTCACAACAAAACCCAAGCCTTTGTGCTTGTAACCGGACACCTTTGAGGAACTTGAAGAAGAACAAGAAGCTTCTCTTGACTTAGTTTTAGTTTTGAATTTGGCTTTGATATCCTTCAGCTTGTTCTTTTCAATCAAACCTTTTTCTTCTTCGGTTGCAGATGAAGAACTTGAAGCAACCTTATCAAAAACTTTTTCATTCTCTAACAAAATAGATTTTGAAACAAATTTTGGAGCTTCTCCCAATGGTTTGTCCTTCTTCTTAGATTTAGACTTGTTCTTCTTAGGTGGAGTGACAAACTTTGAATAATCATTCAAGTCAGCTTTCGAATCAAGTGGAGCAGAAGTAACTGCAATCAAATCCACTGGTTGGGGTACCAAGTGAACATTTTCTTACGTAGACTTCTCTGAAATCTGATCCTGCTTGTATAAGAAGTTGAGCAATGTCGGTGATAAATTGCAATTCTTCACTTGCCTTTTCAACTCCAAAATCTCCAATTTTAAATCATTGATCTTTTGTTGACCTTCAAACACCTCTTGTTGTGACTTGATGAATTTTGCATTAAGATCATTAAACTCATAAGTTTTAGCTTCCTGATTTCACATTCAGCATATAATTCTTCAAGTACATTTTCTCTCTTTTGCTTGTAGATCTCAACATCTTTTGTTAACACTTCATTCTTATCTCTGTAAAGAACATTTTCATCTTGAAGCATAGAGATCTTATTTTGAAGTTTCTCGACAGTAACAGCAGTTTTAGCAATAAGAGCAGTAGCCTCTTCATATTTTTGCTGAACCGGATAACTCTTCTCAAACAGATTCTCAAAATCTTGAGCGGCGTCTAACGCTTCAGCTTTGGCTTTCTCACACTCTTCAGCCAATTTAGCCTTTGCCTTCAAAACATCTTCATGAACATGAACCAACTCATAATACTTCTTTTGAAAATCCTCCAACTCGTGTTTTAACACCACAATTTCTTCAGTTAAAATTTGGCGACGTTGTTCAAAACTTGCAATTTCCTTGAGCAACTTCTCGCATTTATAACATTTAAATTCGTCATCTTTTGAACTCTCAGAAGTTTTAGGTAATTCTTCGTGAACCAAAGAAGCACTTGAAGAACAATCATACTCAGTTAAAGCAATTGAGATTGGAGTATGATTCTTTTTAACTATTAAATCTGCATTCCATGCAAATTCATCTGGATGCATAAACGTATCAGTCCAATCATGAGCAAGAGTAGCAGATTTCTGTTCAACCTTTTCAGCTTTATCTGATGGATGAAAAACTAAATGTGCATGCTGACCATTCTTCAATTTACTATTTACAGAACTTGGACATTCTCGAGCAAAGTGACCATAAACAGAACACTTATAACATTTCACTTTAGACTTGTCCAAACCAATCTTTCCTTCCTGATTCAGTCTCTTCTTACCAGTTCTATTGAAAAAACTTCTTTGTCCTTCGAACCAACATAGCATACTGCCAATTTAGATCCATTTCCTCCAAATGATCATAATCAATCTGATCGTAATCTTCATTTGCTAACTCAGCATTACTCACAGCATCCGTTATAACACCAAAGTATGAAGATACCAACGCAGACATCAACGCATTATAATCATCAACAGTTTGAACAGACAATGCACTTTGAGTCGAAGAACTCGGAATTGAAACAGGGAAACCAGCAGAAGAATAACTAGGAGTTTCGATTTACCTACCAGAAATGCTGTAGGAGGTGCAGCACTAAGAATATTAGATTTCCCAGCATTCAAAGTTGAATCATTGTTGCCATAATACACTGCAGGATTCTGAATTTGCTCAGTAAGTGACTTGTTCACTTTTAACTCCATATCCCTAGCTTGGATTCTTTGAATCAGATCATTAAAAGATAACTTTAGATAATCCTTATCATTACTAATCATCATTACATAATTTTCCCACTTCTCTGTAGAGCTTCCATGATCTTTTCTTTCTTATCAGCTTCATCTTTAGTGAGATTCACCAACTTCATTTCACTCATTAAATGTGCAAATCTTGTAATCAGATTTAGAATCGATTCATTTTGATAATGCTTAAAACATTCCTTCTTCAACACTTTTTGTAGACTTTTCTTGTACTGGTCATTGCCTTCACATCTCTTTTCTAAAGCATCCCACAAACTCTTTGCGGTATAGTTGCTTGAAAATTGATGTAGTAAATCAGTAGGCAAAGCCATTGTTGAAGTGCCATAAGCCTTTTTCTCAGCTTGATATGCTTTCTTTTGTTCACCAGAAAGCTTCCTTTGAAGAATTGGCTCCCCGTCCTCACCCTTAGGATATGTATATTGTTCAGAGTACGATAACCACATATCGATATCATTTGCAGAAACAAACGCTTCAAATCGTGTCACCAAACTATGATAATCTTCCAATTTGATTAATTTGGGAACTTTCTGACTTGTTCCAATTTCATTATCATAGTTAATCATCGTTTGCATCGTTGCTTGAACTGAATTTTGAATAGCCGCGAACGCATGAAAATCGGACATTTTCGAAAAACTGGTTACTGTTCACTCTGAACCTCGTCCGAACCTCCTCCGAGCTACCTCCGAATGTAGTTCGAACTTGTCTACGCTGAACTCTCTCCGAACCTGACCTTCGGAAGAACAAAACCAAACAACTCCGAGCCCTCACCGAACTCTGTCCGAACGTTGACCGATCCCTCACCGAACTCTCACCGAACCAAGATAAAGACCGAGCTCCGTCCGAACCTCAAGTTCGGAGCGGTTAATCCAAGCTTGTCCGAACCTCAAACGAGACAGATTTCACTCGACCTCATTTTCTCGATTTTCAACATTTTGACTGGAATTTTCGTCAGGAATTCAAGCAAGCTCGATAGAAACGATCTAGAAACAGATTTTTGACGAAAAGCACACTCGAGAGGGTCAAACGAACTAAAAAATGATTGATATTTTCGCAAAAACATAAGTTTGAACTCAAAACATCGAGAAACACTAATTTCCGACTAGTAGAGCAAACAAAATGCTCTGATACCACTTGAAAGTGCGTGAGCGTGTAGATCTTCTACTTAGTCGTGATGAAATCAATGTAAACGAGAAAAACACAAAGAGTAAATACAAATGACCTTTGTATTAACCACAGAGACCACAGAGTACACAGAGTAAATGTATAACGCGGAAGCTTAGCCTGTTACAGAATACAACACAAGACAACCTATATATAAGGCTGAAATACGACCGGCCGAACCTGAGGTTCGGCCACACGTTCGGAGCGATCTGAACTCCAGGTTCGCTGGGAGTTCGGACCTCAGCAATCTTGTGTGAATCCATCTTGTATTCGATACTTCACATGACGATCAAGGACTATGTATCAACAAAATAAACCGATGCGGTTTACGATCGGGCCTTGAGTTTTCGATTGGACCTAAACCGGTTTCCTCTTTGACCCGATCGTGAACCTATAATCGAATCGTAAACCCGTTTCTCTGATCGTAAACTCATTTAACATGAGATATAAAATAGTAAACACTTAAATAATTACAAAATGATTTTAAAATCTCATTAAATTCAATCGTTTTTAAGATAAAGTTGAGCAACTTAACGTTAAAGAGTGTGTTTTGTTAAACTTGTGTTTCAAAATCAAATTCTTTTCTTGAAAGTTTAAATTGAGATTTCTGAACTTAACAATGTAATAATCAATTGAACTTCAAAATGGTGTTATCAAACACATTTGCTCTTTGATGAGCTCAAACTTGATGCATTTGTCTCGTTGTCTCAGATGGCAGAAGATATGCTTGATGAATAAATTCACTTTGAGAGGGATCACTGCATACCCGCTTATCTTAACGGCCCTCCTGAGAAACACATGCAGTTATTGTACTCATTGATAGCTGGACTAAACGTGTGCAAGATCAACCATGCTCTCAGGGCAAACATGCTAATTGATGAACAGCTCGTCAGAGAATTCTGGGAAACCGCAAGGGAAAATGCAGATAAAACAAGAATCACTGCAACCATTCAGAACTGCCAGATTGAGATTACTGAAGAAGACATTCGTGAAGGTTTGAATATTAATGACAAAGCTAAAGATACAATGGAGTATTCAAAGACTATTGTGTTAGAAGGTGCTCAGTCTCTGGGGTATGAAGGAAAATTCCCTCCGACTTTCAAGAAGCTACTGCCACACTACTGGAGGTGTTTGGCTCACTACATGCAGCAATCCTTCTTGGGGAAGAGAACAAGCTTTGACCAGCTGAACAAGGTACATGGGACAGCATTCGTTGCACTGGCCTTGGACTGGGACTTCAACTTTTCAAAGATGATGCTGTTGGATTGGATTGGTAATGCTGATTTGAGCGCCAGAGAACAATTTCTTATGACGCCGAGGTTTGTGCAGATGGTGGTTATGAAGAAATATCCAATGATTCAAGAGAGGATTGAGAAGCTGGATATCAAATTTATGGATAGCAGTGTGTTCGGGTTGCAAACCCAAGATAGAAAGGGAAAGTGTAGCTTTCAAGGGAGGCTTAAATGGTCTAAAAGAGGTGCGTTCCCTGAAGTTCCAAGGGAACAAGATCAAGAAGAATCTGATTCCGAGCCAGAAGTGCATCCTGTCAATGTGTATGTTGCTGAAGACCATGATGTGACCGCAACTGTTCCTGTGAATGTTCGGGAGAAACAGAGGACATACCTTCTGATGAAGAAAATGTGATGGATGACATTTTCCCTGAACATGAGAATCTGAATGACGATATCTATGGGGATCTAGGGCCCATTAGCCACAAGAGAACGAGGGATGACTTAAACTCCTCTTCTAGCAGTGGCTCAATTCCACAGGAGTTGGATGCTCATCTTACAGTAGATGATGTAATTGAAGAGCCTATTCCTGTGCGTGAACCGTCGCCAAGGAAGAAGTCGGATCCTAGAAGCATCAGGTTCAAATTTTAGAAAACAAGCTCAGGGGTGATGGTGATTGAACCCAGAGGTGCAAATGTTCAGAATGAGAATGTGACTGAACCGACAAATATTGAAAGCTCAACTCAAGCTGATGTCCAAGATAATGTTCAAGAACCAACACCAATGTAGACTGAAAGTCCTATTCAGAATGAACATAGCCCAGCTCATGATGAAAGGCAATTCTTTGATGTGGATAACATGTTTGCTGAGCCAAGTCCGGTGAGAATAAACCTATCTACAGAATCAAGCCAGCCCCCTGTCATTCCAAGCTTTCGTCCGTACCAAGCACTTGTTAGAGAACTTGCTCAAGCTAGTGAACTCCCTGTCGACCTCAGGATAAGTCCTGATCCTCAAATCAACTTCCTTGTATCTCAAAACAGGAAGAGAGAAGGAGAGATAAAAGAGCTTAAAGAAGAAAAAAGAGAGGTTGAAGGAGAAGGAAAGCAAGGATGAAGCTAACATTGGATTCCTGTATGCAGCATTCTATGATCTAAGAAAGAAGCTAGAGGAATTGCAGAAGTCTGGAAGCCTAAGTGCTCAGAGTGCCCCAGGACGGAGTTCGTCTCAAGGTAATGAAACTGCTGAAATAGTGCATGAAGATGAAGGTGATGACACCATAGTAATGTCTGACTATGCTCAAGGAGGAAGAATAATCTCTAAGGCACCAGAAGGTCATGACAACTGGTTCAAGGATTTCTACCAAGGACCTTCCCCTACGCTGTACTCGATTGATGTCGGTGTAAGCGAAATCGACAAAAGGGGGAGCCGCGAACCAATCTTGTGTTGGCACTATGATGGTGAGAAGAAGCTTTTGCAGTAATCCGAGATGGATACAGTCCAGTGGAGTATTACAGAACAAGAGGCCAATTTCACTCCTGGACAGAGCCTGAGATCAGAAACTTATTGAGGGCACCATATATAAACCGATGGATGAATGCACAAGGAGATCAAGTTCATGATAACCTGATGAGCCATTTGGCAAAAAACTTTGTGAACCTTGAGCTCAAACAGGCCAGATGGATTGAGACTGGAACTGACCCAGTAACAGGAGAGCCTATTGGAGAAGTGAGGCAGCCACCCACCAAGAGAACTAGAGTGATAAATATGTTGGACGAAATTGAAGATGGTACATTGGTGAAAAATTTTGATAGCTGGTTCTATGATCCAACAACTCACGAGGTAGTGGTGGTTTGCAAGAAGATGTGAGAATTCCGCTTCTATGATCCAGTTGATCTGCTGAGGTTTGGTGAACGTGATATCAAGCTCCTCGCCTCCCATCCTATTCTCGGTGATGAGAATGATCTTGAAAATGCTATCAGGGTGGGGATCTTTCATGGAATAGCGAACCGGATCGTGGAACGTGAATGGTGGTCAAGCAAGAAGCCAAATACCTTCAGATTTGATTTACTGCTTCTGTAGACGCTCTAATGGTTCATTCCTAGGAGAAGATTGTTGGGCTATACTTTATGAGGCATGAACATTAGATTGGGCTAACCTAATTTGGGCTTCTCACGATTACGATTTGGGCTTACTGGGCCGGCCTTTTGTATTGGGTTTATGATTGGATTTAGGGTTTTGTAATGGGTAGTATATAAACCCACCTAGTTTATGTTTTAGTTAGTTGTTGGTTTACGATTTCAGCCATCTCTTGTGTATTCACGATCGTAATCTTCAATCTCAAGAAAGTTGATTGTTCTTCATTGAAGATTTGATCTTTTTTGTGTTGTTTATCACTCATATCAAGTCTATTTCATCTTCTTTCTCTTGAATTGATCTCGTACAAGGTTTCCGCACTTGTTCGAGATTAAGATATCGTGAACGATTGTTGATCCCGGACCAACAGGTGATGCACCTGTTCACATGTTGTGGGCAGGCGGCTTTGGTGTGGACAATTATAACTCAATGGTGCAAGGTTGCTGATTGCTTTGTGTTCGATATAAAAGATGTGATGGTGGAGATCCCGGCAGGCACTCTGACTAAAAACAAGTTGGTGCTGCTGGATGTGGTGTATAGGGCGACTGTTTGGAGCTTGTGGAAAAGCTGTAATGACTTGGTGTTCAAGGGCAGAAGAGCGAAGTCTGAAGACATAGTGTCGGAGATAAAATTTTTGAGTTTTTTGGATCAACTGTAGAGCGAAAGGATGGATAGTGGAGTGGAAGGAGTGGTGTTCTTTCTTGTTTTGATGTTGTATTTGTGTGTTTGGGGCCGGTTGTAGCGCCTTGCTCGTCGGGTTTTCCCCTTTTTAATGAAATCGCCGTTAAAAGAAAAAAAAAACATGTATTACAAACCATATCATAAAAAACCAATCACATAACAGAACATTATTGTTTTGGCTAAAAATTACTTAAGTTAAATTAGCAAAGTTTGAACCAAATATGAATGTGAGGTTAGGTGTCTAAAATTCGGATATGAAAATAATTTGAAATAATCCTGGGACAACAGCAGAATTCTAGGGACAAATAACGAAAATCTTTGATAAAAAGTTGAGTTTGCTTATGAAATCCGTTAAGAAGCTTAGCAACACAAATGTAACCTGAAATGCAAGTAGGAACACCAAGAATTTTACTAGGGAAAAGCCCTTAGCCCTTAGATGTCTATAAGGCACCGCCGGCATAAAAACCCCGGGTAGCGATAACACATGCTACCAATTTATTGATCACTTAAAGGTTTGAGTACACTTGAGTTTGCAGATGAAAAGTATGAGAATACAATGAGTAAAGCTCGAATGAATCGAAAATAAACGACTAAAGGTCCTATTTATACTCCGAGAGCTCCCAAGACTCGTCCGATATTCCAGGGGTTTTCAACTGTTCTTCCGATATTTCTGGGATCTCCTCTTCAACGTCTCTTTCCGTTAGTTGACCGAGTTTCCAGCCAACTGACTTTGACCACGTGCGAATAAAACCTTCTCCTTGTTCAATGTGACCGTTAGAAGACTTTGTCAACCTGTTTCCACTTAAACAAAAGTGCAAGATACGTTAGTAACGATATCCTAGCATGCAGGGTCATTCCCACATGCCGGGTCATATGAGAATAAAGCGACCCTGGGTTAAACACATCCTGGGTCATCATAACACATAACCAAAACGAATAGAACAAACATGTACTCCCCTGGAATTACGAGAAATCCTGGGACACTACCTTACCCTCTATTTATTCAGGGTCACTTTGTACTTTACCTGTTTAATTCCGGGTCATGCAATTCCTGGGTAATACCTGCCCCTGGATTACTAGCCGAGAATTCAGGGTATAACAGTTGCCCCCAAATTTTCGCGAGTTGTGGATAGAATTTACAGCTGTGAAAGTTTCAAATTTTGGGTCACATCGCCCCTTGCTTCAATCGTGTCCGTTAATTTTGCATCCATGATGCCACGTCCCGAGCGACCTCCCATCATCTCTGTAACTTCTTCTTTTCTTTAAATACAGCCTTTAACTTCCTCTTTCTTCACACAATCTTCTTCGAGAGCAAAAGGTTTCCGGCGACGCTTTCAGCTTCCGATTCCCTTCTTCCAGGTAAATTCTCCGATCTTGCCTTTTCCTTCATTAGCTCCGACCATGACTCGGAAAAAGATCCGGTCGGAAACCTTAACTAAAAAGACTGGGATAGAGGATTTCCTCGACCAGCGTTACCTCCAAAATCGAGAGCTCGAGACCTGCACTTTTACCGACGGCGACATCGCTGCATTGTTGTCGTCGGGTCTTTTCCCTGAATCCGCTAAGGTCAGGCCTTTTGACGCAAGGCTCCAGTCAGACTTCTGCTCGGAGACCTGGGTCTGTTTTCCTTTCACTCCTTTTTCTATGGGTCTCTCTTACCCTTTCTCCGGCCTCCTGGCTGAGTTTTTCGAGGCTACCGGTCTTGCCTACGCCCAAACCCTTCCTATCATCTGGAGGATCTTGGGTACCATCGATCGTTTGAACAACGAGTTCGATTCCCTGGCTGGTCTGCCTGAGCTGGCCCTGGGTTATGAACTCAAATCCCACGGCAACAATCGATTCCTGTTCAAAGCCCTGAGCAAAGAGGTTCCGATGATTCCTCGGGCTTCGTTTTATGAGGAATGGAAAGGGAAATTTTTCTTTGTCAAGAGGTCCACTATTCCAGGAGGGATGAGCCTTCCAGTTAGGTGGAGAGTAGATGGTAGGTTTTTACCTGAATTAGGAATTAGGATTATATTTTATTCAAACACTTACCCTGGATTTGTGCTTTGCAGTTCCCAGCCTGAGCTCCGTTGGTCCTGCAAATTCAGGGACACTCGAAAGATTTGAGGCCTTCCTGACCGTTAGTGAAATTGATAGGGAATTCAAAACCGATCTTCACCAAGCTGCTTCTTCCACCTCGCAAACTATGTCAAGTTGTAAGTACGTCGGTACCCTGCATTTTTCTACCTTGAATTTTATCGATTTCTAACACTTTTGCTTCTTTAGCTGCTGCCACTCCCGTCAACCTGGAAAACATTGATCTGGACGACCTTCTGCTAGGCGAATCCGAACAGGACCTGCAAGTCATTGCCTCTGTGAAGACCGAACCTATGACGGCTCCCAAAGCTCAATCTTCAAGGACTTCTGGTACTAAGCGCAAGACCAGGGCCACTGCCCCCGTCGTGCAATCTCTGGAGAACCTGGATGCTGCAGAGCTCCGTGCCCATGCCGAGGCCTCTTTCCGCCAAGTAAGTTAATCCTGGGTACCCCTGAATTTTCTACACGGTAAACAATTCAAGGTCATAAATGTTAATAGAATTACCTTTTCTTGCAGATTGCTAGCCGATTCGTGGAGATGGTCTGGGCTGCTGAGAAGCGAGCCCAGGATGCTGAGGCTGCTGCTAAGAAGGAGGTTGCTTGAAGGTTGTTGGTCGTCTTTTTCCAGTTTTTATGTTTATTCTTGAAGACAATTTTAATTTCTTGTTTGTGATGGTATACCGGATGATGTTTCCCGGTTTATTTTGTTCAAGACAATATCCCACCCCTGGATGTGATATCCAGGGTCTTTTGACATGCCCCAGCCTGGGATGTCCGGAGCTTTTCCGGGCCCAGGTTGGGTTTTATGAATATATATAACTGCTTTAGTTACATACCTGTGTTTGAAATATTTGATTGATATTTGTCAATGTATGAAATGGTTCTAAGGTTTACCTTAGTAATCATGGGTTGCCCCCAAGATTCTAGGATTCCTCGTAGCTTTAGCAGGCTCGTGAATGCTTCCTATAACAGGAACACATCAATCAGAATTAACTAGACAAGGAGTTAATTTTCTTAGGCTTTGACCGTTATGACCCTGGATTAGGTTAGTAATCCTGGGTCACTAGGTAATCTTTGAATTGTTTCTGGGGTCAAGCCCTTAAATACTGGGGTCAAACCCGGTGCCGTACTGGCGAACTGGGGTCAAGCCCGGTGCCGTACTGGCGAATTCTAGGGACCACCTCAAGTCGTACTGGCGAACTAGGGTATTGCCTCGGGTGTCTTAAGTTGGTACGTTAGCACCAATCCGTCTTGAAAACGCGTTAATCGTTTTAAACCTTGAGAGATCCGCATATGTCCCTGGATTGCAAGGTTGCCACCAATGCTATTAACACGGATGATCTCACAATTACAGGGTTTCATACTTGGATCATGTGCGTCTCGGGCGAGGCAAAAATTGCCAACGTGCGCTCCAGGCGAGGCGTGATAGCCCATATTCGGATGAAGGACGTGTAATCCTTAAACCTTAGGAATGGGTTTAAAATTTACCCATACGGAAGTGAGATGGCCAATCCCAATACTTAGGAGAAATACGTTTGTTGCAGTTGACTGGGAGTACCTTGAGTATTCTTCGCTTCGTATGCCTTGAATTTCCGATCGTCCTGCATCTTGAGTACCCTGAATCCCGGGATACCCTGGATTTTAGGCAATCCATCTTGCAAAACGTAGATCTTAGCGAATTTAAAACATTAAATAACGATTTTAAAAATGAAACGTAACACGTAATTAATATCAGCAACTAAATAACGAAAGCAAAACATATAAGGGAAATAAGTAAATTAAGTGAGAAGAACTGACCTGAATTTCCATTGTGAAATTTCAAAATAAAACACATACCTGAGCAAGTGAATCCTGGGACAGAAGGCCTTACATGAAATATGCTTTGAGATGTATCGCATTCCAAGGTCTTGGCAATAGGTCTCCTTCCATACTAGCCAGCCAATATGCCCCCTTACCAGCTTCGGAATCAATCAAATAAGGACCTTCCCACTTAGGAGCTAATTTCCCGTCTCCTGGATTTGTTGTGTTCTGAAACGCCTTTCTCAGGACCAGGTCTCCTACCTTGAATCTTCTGATCCTTACATGCTTGTTATAGGTCTTCGAAATTCTTTGCTGATATGCTGCCATTCTCCAAGCCGCCTGATCTCTCATCTCATCCAGGGTATCCAAGTCTTCAACCAGGGACTGGTCATTCAAATCCTGGGTCTGACCACTGATCCTGAATGTTGGGATCACCATTTCCGTCGGGATGACTGCTTCTGTGCCAAATACCAGGGAATATGGGGTTTGGCCCGTGGCATTCTTGGAGGTAGTCCTATCTGCCCATAATGCTAAGGGTAATTCCTCTGCCCATCTTCCCTTCTTCTCCTTCAGTCTTTTCTTCAGGTTGTTTATGATGATCTTGTTGCTTGACTCAGCTTGGCCATTGGCTTGAGGATGTACTGGAGTTGATGTTATCATCTTGATACCCCAGGATTCACAGAATCCTGTGGTCCTACTTCCAATAAATTGAGAGCCATTATCACAGACAATCTCAGATGGCACTCCAAACCTTGTCAATATGTTCCTTTTAATGAAGGATATAACCTCTTTTTCCCTGACTTGAACGTACGCTTCGGCTTCAATCCATTTTGAGAAGTAATCTGTCATTGCTAACATGAATACCTTTCCTCCAGGGGCTTTGGGTAGCTTACCAACAATGTCCATCCCCCACTTCATGAAGGGCCAGGATGCTGGAATTGGATATAGAGGTTCTGCAGGCTGGTGAGGCACATTGGCGTGTCTTTGACATGCGTCACATTTCTGAGAGAAATCCAGGGCATCTTTTCTCATTGTTGGCCAGTAATACCCCGTTCTTAGGATTTTGGACATCAGGGACCTGCCCCCTGTATGGTTTCCACAATCACCCTCATGGATGTCTCTGAGCACTTCTTGGGCCTCGTCCTTCTCCAAGCATCTCAAATACGTACCTGCAAAAGATTTTTTATATAGTACATTTTTTATAACTACATACCTGGCTACTCTTATCTTGAATGCACGGGCGTCTTTCTCGGTTTCTGGTATAGTACCATCCAGCAAATATTGAATAATCGGCCTAGTCCAGGATTCCTTAGTAGAATCCTGGGTACTGGATACCAGGGTCTCACCTAGTGTGTCAAAATCCTGGGAATCCATACCTTGGTCTATGGTCGGTGTTAGTATGTGAATAATAGGAATATGAGTATCTTCAAGTGTTTTGAATGCTGAACCTAAGTTTGCTAGTGCGTCTGCTTCAGCATTCTCTTCCCTTGGTACTTGTTGAATATTAAAATTTTGAAAATCCTGGGACATTCGTTTTACCACTTCCAAGTACTTGACTAATTTCTCTCCCTTAGCTGCATAAGAGCCATTAAAATGGTTAGCTAAAAGAAGAGAGTCTACATATACCTGAATGTGTTGAATTCCCAGGTGTAATGCTAGGTGTAACCCAGCAATTAGGGCCTCATACTCGGCTTCATTGTTAGTTGCTTGAAATCCACATCTAACAGCCTGGGGTATCATGTCCCCCTGTGGCGATTTCAGTACTATTCCAAGGCCTGTTCCCCTGATGTTTGATGCTCCATCAGTGAACAAGGTCCAGCACCCTGAAATTTCCTCTTGTTGAAGCTGCTGCAATTCATGGTCTGCTTCTTGGTGTATGTCGGTACTGAAATCAGCCACAAAATCAGCTAGAGCCTGAGATTTTATAGCTGTTCTGGCCTCGTAGATCAGATCATATGCACTGAGCTTCACCGACCACTTAGCCATTCGACCTGACATTTCTGGTTTTCGCAAAACAGACTTTATAGGGTAGTTAGTTCTAACATGAATTGTATGAGTTTCGAAATAATGTCTAAGTTTAGTAGATGCCATACATAGGGCTAATATAAGTTTTTCAAGGTGTGAGTACCTAGATTCAGCATCAAGCAAACTCTTACTTACATAATATATTGGGTGTTGCTGACCTTCTGCATCCTTGGTCAGGACTGCACTTACCGTGTTCCTGGACACCGCCAAATACAGGGACAGGGGTTCCCCTGGATTAGGCTTCATTAACAAGGGTGCCGTGGATAAGTATACCTTCAAATCCTGGAAAGCTTTCTCATGTTGCTCCTTCCATTTGAATTTCTTGTTTTTCTTCAGGATATCATAAAATTCCCTGCATCTTTCCGAGGATTTTGATATAAATCTATTAAGGGCAGCAATTCTACCTGTAAGTCTTTGAACTTCTTTGGTGCTGGTAGGCGATTTCAGGTTGGCAATTGCCCTGATCTGCTCTGGACTTGCCTCTATTCCTCTCTTTGTCACCATGTACCCCAGGAATTTACCTGCTCCGACTCCAAAGTGGCATTTTTCTGGATTCAGCTTCATGTTGTATTTATCCAAGATATCAAAGGAATCCTTGACATCCTGGACATGATCACTGGTGACCCTGGATTTGACCACCATATCGTCGATATATACCTCCATCGTGTCCCCCAGCTTTTCTTTGAACATCATGTTGACCAATCTCTGGTATGTTGCCCCTGCATTTTTCAATCCAAAGGGCATAACTATGTAACTATATATACCTGTTGGTGTTATGAATGCTGTGTCTTCTTGATCCTGGGGTTCCATCTGAATTTGCTGAAATCCTGAAGTTGCATCCATGAAGGTCAATATTTCATGACCTGCCGTTGCATCGACCATGGAATCTATGTGAGGTAATGGGAATGGATCTTTCGGGCATGCACGGTTCAGGTCCGTGTAATCCACGCATACCCTCCATTTACCATTCTTTTTTCCCACCACCACCACGTTGGCTAACCACCTTGGAAACTTGACCTCTCTGATCATCCCTGCTTTTAGTAATCTGTCCACTTCCTCCTGGATTATGACGTTCTTCTCAGGCGCAAATTTTCTTCTCTTTTGATGTATTGGCCTGAAAGAATTATCAATTCCAAGTTTATGTGTGATAATAGATTTGGAAATACCTGTCATATCGTCATGAGACCAAGCGAAGGTTGACATCCTGGTCCTGAGTAGATTCACTAATTGCTCCTCTACTGGCCCTGGAATATTCGTCCCAATATAGACCTTTTTCCCTGGATTCGAGGGGTCTAGCTCAACAGCTTTGACGTCTTGCTCCCTTGCTTCCAAGGCTTCCCGGGCCTTCTTCTTTAATTGCTATGCTTGCCTTGGTTTGGACAATGTCTTCATTGCCGTGGTGTAACATTCCTTAGCTTCCTGCTGATCACTGTTAATTGAGATCACACCCCAAGGTGTCGGTATCTTCACACATTGATGATATGTTGAGGGTACAGCCCTGTTGTCATGAATCCAGGCTCTACCCAGGATTACATTGTATCCTGATGGCGCGTCCATCACACAGAAGCGCTGGACTGAATTGAGTCCCTCTACATAAACTGGAAGCTTTACTTCTCCCAGAGTGTTCTTCATTTCACCACTGAAACCCAAAAGTACCGTGGATTTCGAGATGATCTCTGTGTGCGGGATTCCCATCTTGTTCAAGGCTTCTAATTGGATTATGTTTACTGAGCTTCCTCCATCAATCAGAATCCTTTTCACGATGATGTTGGCAATATGAAGAGTTATCACTAGCCCATCGTGATGAGGGTCTATGATGTTACGTCTATCATCTTCTCCAAATGTAATTTCTTTGACATCTTGCTGAATGGAGCTCTTCCTGGGTCTTTGGTCCCTGTCTGATTTTGATTCCTTGGCGTGTCTCTTCGCTGCAGAATAAGAAGTACCACAGATATCAGAACCACCAGAAATAAAATGAACTACCTTAGCATCCGGGGGTGGTGATGATGCTCTTTCGGGATAGTCATCGGGGCGTCTATAATCCTGGGACCTTGCATCGTTGTCCCTGGATTTTGGATTCTGTTCCCTGGATTTGTCCTTCTTTTTTCCCAACAGTTCCTTTAGATGGCCCTTGCTGAGTAGATAGCTGATCTCTCTTCTCAGGGCCATGCAATCTTCAGTTTGGTGACCAAAGTCTTCGTGGTAGGCACACCACTTGGACTTGTCCTTCCATGTGGAGGGTTTATCGCTCTTTCTGGGCCACCTTGCCTTGTCGCCGAGATCCTGCATAGCATACATCACACCAGAAACGTCAGTAGTAAAGCAATAGTCATTTAAAGAAGGATATTCTTCATCGTCCTCATCATGTTCCACACTGTTTACTCGGCGCTCATCAGGCCTTGAATAAGGCTTGGACCTTTGTGACCTACGATGTGTGGATTCTGACTTTCTGCTGGAACTGTTGAATCCTGGGGAGGACTCATTCTTTCCCAGGATTTTCCTATCCTCCTCCAGTCTGATGAAGCGGAGAGCCCTGTGACGAACTTCATCCATCTTATGACATGGATTCATGACTAGATCCTCGTAAAACGATGAGTCCTTGTTCAGCCCCATTTTAAAGGCTTGGACTGCAGTTACCATGTCCATATTCGGGATCTCCAAAGCTTCTCTGCTGAATCTGCTGACATAGTTCCTTAAGCGTTCTCCTGCATTTTATCCTATACAGATCACTCGTTAGTTTTTCGAAACTACGACTGCAAGAAAATTGACTGTTAAATAAGTTAACCAATTGCGAAAATGAAGCAATGGAATAGGGAGGAATGTTTAGGAGCCATTTGAGAGCTGCCCCCGTTAAGGTGGACCCAAACCCCTTACATAGGCAGGCTTCCTTAATTTCAGGTGGCATGTGGATAAGCTCCATTCTTTCGCGGTATTGGGCCACATGCTCTTCTGGGTCTGTTGTGCCGTCGTAAAGCTTCATGCTGGGTGTTTGGAACCTTTTGGGAATCTCCACATAACAAATAGATGGAGCAAATCTGGACATCCTATGGCTTGCAGGCCCAACTTCAGGGATAGGCTGCACCACTCCTGGGACACTCGAGATCATTTTCTTGAGCTTTTGGATTTCTCGTTCCACAGATGGGCTTATTCCTGAATCCTGCACAGAATTGTTAGTAGTAGCATAATGAGCAAAAGTTTGAGGAGTGTTACCAACATCCTGGGGCACATTTATCCCAGGATGAACAACAGGGTCCCTAACAGTGGACACACTGGGTGGATCAGTCTGGGTCATTTGAGGAGTATGGAACGCCGGTCTCCTCTCTGGTTGTGTAGAGTCGTCACGGATCCTGGAACTGCTCCCAGGAGTACTGAAATTGAGAATCCTGGGATCGAGTGGTGAAGGATGAACTGGCGCAATCCTGGGCACCCCTGATCTTAAGCTTGTTAGTTGGGCCAGAAATTCTTCGTTCAGCTTTTGTTGATGTTCCATTTGGCGCTCCATTCTAGTGAGCGAAGAGAGAATATCATCATTGGATATCAGAACAGGGTCTTCATTGATGTTATCCGTCTGCACTCGTTCATGGTTAACCCTTGATCCATCGTTGCGTGTTGCTGGGACTGAGGCGTTGACCCTTGGTGGAATGGCCCCAATCGTTGTAGTGCTTGTAGCAGGAACCGAAGCATTCGAGGAGTTCATTTGTGTTGACATTTTTTGATAGATTTTTGTGAAAATCAAGTTCAGGATGAATCTAAAAAGCGTTTGACAAAATTTGACACCAATTGCCCCACGGTGGGCGCCAAATTGTTTTGGCTAAAAATTACTTAAGTTAAATTAGCAAAGTTTGAACCAAATATGAATGTGAGGTTAGGTGTCTAAAATTCGGATATGAAAATAATTTGAAATAATCCTGGGACAACAGCAGAATTCTAGGGACAAATAACGAAAATCTTTGATAAAAAGTTGAGTTTGCTTATGAAATCCGTTAAGAAGCTTAGCAACACAAATGTAACCTGAAATGCAAGTAGGAACACCAAGAATTTTACTAGGGAAAAGCCCTTAGCCCTTAGATGTCTCTAAGGCACCGCCGGCATAAAAACCCCGGGTAGCGATAACACACGCTACCAATTTATTGATCACTTAAAGGTTTGAGTACACTTGAGTTTGCAGATGAAAAGTATGAGAATACAATGAGTAAAGCTCGAATGAATCGAAAATAAACGACTAAAGGTCCTATTTATACTCCGAGAGCTCCCAAGACTCGTCCGATATTCCAGGGGTCTTCAACTGTTCTTCCGATATTTCAGGGATCTCCTCTTCAACGTCTCTTTCCGTTAGTTGACCGAGTTTCCAGCCAACTGACTTTGACCACGTGCGAATAAAGCCTTCTCCTTGTTCAGTGTGACCGTTAGAAGACTTTTTCAACCTGTTTCCACTTAAACAAAAGTGAAAGATACGTTAGTAACGATATCCTAGCATGCAGGGTCATTCCCACATGCCGGGTCATATGAGAATAAAGCGAACCTTGGTTAAACACATCCTGGGTCATCATAACACATAACCAAAACGAATAGAACAAACATATACTCCCCTGGAATTACGAGAAATCCTAGGACACTACCTTACCCTCTATTTATTCAGGGTCACTTTATACTTTACCTGTTTAATTCCGGGTCATGCAATTCCTGGGTAATACCTGCCCCTGGATTACTAGCCGAGAATTCAGGGTATAACAATTATATTTTCTCATAATCATTAACATAAGTATCCGATCAATCCTCACCAATCTCGACTCTCGAGCAACACTTTATGAGTTTTGATCGGAAACTTATCATTATTTTAACTTTCTGATTATTTTATTTTAAAATGGAAGAGCATACTAAAATGTAAAATCATCCAACCCACTAACTACAAGCACATCCAAACACTCTAATAGGAGTGATGTTTATTTGTATACAATGATCTTATTAAAAGCATGAAATAGTAGAACAAATGTTAAGGCTGCTTGGTCCAGACCATAAAGATGTTATGATAATGGATTTCAAACCTAATCATCACTGAGATTTTCTTAAGGCATAGACAGTTTGGTTTTAGAATTTGAATTAATATATAACCGCAAGTAATTTTTCGATTATTTTTTATGTCCTTGTGTTGGACCGATATTTTTTCATCTAGAAGGCTAAACTCCCATATTAGTTGCCTGTGATATATCATAAGATCATACATTATAGGAATTATCCCTGCAAAACATAAAATACCAATCCATATATATTGATTTAACATAGCATAGACATATATGCAAACAAATCCTATTCATATTAAGTTAGAAAATAAACATACATCGTGAAGAGTAATCGAAATGTGATAACAGAACAGAACAATGAGAAGCACCTGCAACAGAACCACAACATAAAGTCAATTAAACTAAGTAAAATATGTAAGGTCTGATCATCCAAAATATTTATCAATAATGCTAGCATATTAATAAATAAACACACATTACTCACAAATGAAAACCTCTACTAATCTACCACTCATGTTTTTTTAATCAGTCACACATATATACACACAACTAAACTTACATGTAATGTACCCATACACTGATACACATGGAAGCCTATAGATACAGGTAGGAAATCATATATAACCATATAAATTGACTTACTTTAAGTTCTTCAAACGGTGTGGAATAATTTCCAATGGAGTGTTAGTTAATTACCCTGCTATCCCCGTATCTATAATCTTTCCCACTGCACCGGGAAAAAAATCAATGAACAAAAACTGAAACAACAAAAGTTAAAATAAAAGTTTCACCATTTTCGTCAAACATGCGATTGCAGGAAACCTATAATCCATCAAACCAAAAAAAAAAACAAAATCAAAACATCAAACTAAAAATAAATTTGCCATCATCTTTAGGTTTTTTTAGCGAACCATTAAATCAATTCGAGAACCTATGAATCTCATCAAGAAAACTACAGAACATAAATGTTTGAATCAAACACCAAAATTAGGGTTCTACGGAAGGAGGAAACATATATTATGCGATTCCAGATCTAATTGAATGAAAATAGAGCATACTCGTTTAAAATTAAATCTTAGATTTAGCCTTGATGGATTAATCTTGATATTAAATAAATATATATTAGTTAGTTTATTATTAGTTGAGTTTAGTTTGATAGTTATCGTAAATTAGAAAAGTGAGTTTAGATAAGATAGGCTTGTTTCTTAGTTTGAATTGTAAGTCGGTCAAAGTGTGGATATTAGGTCGGTAAATTAGGATACCTCAACTATAAATATGAGTTTGAGTCTTATGTTTTATGGTACCATAGAATAAGAGTTTTACGATTAAAAAAATTTCTTTCGATTGTTTTGAGTTTTATGTGAGAGGCAAGACCCAATACCCAACAATTGGTATCAGAGCTTAGGCTCATACCGTGCGATCGGAGGAAGAAGAAAGGGTTAATCAAGAACATTGTGAAGACGAGAACTCGGTGTTCGTATTGTGTAGAAGCGGTTCAGTTGCGACGAAAACGTGTGACCAAATTCTAGTTTTAGCGACGCCAGTAAAGTTTAGCGACAAAAATCTACGACCAGTTTCTGTTTTTAGCGACAAGTTTAAGGATTAGCAACGAAGATTAGCGACGAGATAGAAGTTAGCGACAGGGAATATTAGCGACCAGAATCTACAACTAAGATGTTATAGCGACCAGATTTATTCGAGAAAGAAGAACGGCCATGCGTGAGTTGAAGGAAAGTTGTGTGCGTATCGAAGACCTAAGTGGTCTTGTCTGTGTGACATAATCAAAGAAGAGACCTGTGTGATCGAATCGAGAACTTAGTGTTCTTACATGTGTGGTAACGAGAAGACCAAGCATGTGTGAACTTGGCCTTTGGACCTGTATGATCCAAAGAGATAAGAAACCTGTGTGGTTTGAGACCGACCAGTGTGATCGAAGAGAAAAGACCTAGACCTTTGTGATCTTGGCTTTAGGACCTGTGTGATCCAATAAGAGTAGATTCTGTGTGAATCGGGATTCTGTGTGAATCAGTAGAAGACGAGAAGATCTGCGTGATTCTCGTTATTGGACCTGTGTGATCCAAAAACCTATACCTGTGTGATTTAGATGTGAAGATCGACCAAACAAGCCGATTGAAGTTGGTTGGTATTTCGATGTCTTTGAACAAGGTGGCTAAAAGTGGTGATGCTCTAGCTGAGGGTATTAAACCGGTTGTGAATGATGTTCCGGTTACTTATGAAGATGATGTAAGTGATGAGTACTATGGTGAGCCATCTACTCAAGTGATGACAATAAATTATAATGGTGAATGTGACTTCGAGTTGTCTAGCAATGTTGGAGTGAATGAAAGTGTAGATAAGCATCCAAAAGTTAATAAGAAAGGTGGTCAAGGAGTTAAGAAGGGTTGCGGGTCAATGGTTCTTTCAAGCCTAGATGGATTTTCCATGTTTGCTAATGAGAAAGAAGACAAGGAGAAAAGTCATAAATTAAAAGGTAAGAATAAAAATAAATCCTCTAGGAGAAATCAAGAAGATATTAACAATGCAAGAATTAAAATTAACGAGATGCGAGTACTATTGGGGATCCAAGATCAAGGAGGTACATATCAAGATTAAGGAGGAGAATGATGGATTAATCTTGATATTAAATAAATATTTATTAGTTAGTTTATTATTAGTAGAGTTTAGTTTGATAGTTATCGTAAATTAGAAAAGTGAGTTTAGATAAGATAGGCTTGTTTCTTAGTTTGAATTGTAAGTCGGTCAAAGTGTGGATATTAGGTCGGTAAATTAGGATAGCTCAACTATAAATATGAGTTTGAGTCTTATGTTTTATGGTACCATAGAATAAGAGTTTTACGATTAATAAAATTTCTTTCGATTGTTTTGAGTTTTATGTGAGAGGCAAGACCCAATACCCAACAAGCCTTGTAGGTAGGAGATCGTTCAGTAGCAGAGTGCATATGGAGACCAGTGAATTGAGACGATCACAACTGCTTTTCATCTTCTTTTTCATAAACAACAAAAATCCCTTCGATTATTGTTTGCAGTTTAAACCGTGAAGAAGAAACGTAAACACACTTGAGATTCCCATGGGAAAGAGGGAAAAAGAAACGGCAGAGAAGGATGGATTTTGGATGCCTATTTGAGAGAAATCCATCATTGCGGAAGAGGTGGAAGGCGGGAATTCTCAATTGGGAAGGTATAAAAAGAAGACACGTGGCAACATATTAAAGTAGTAGATTATATAAAACAAACAACACTAAATAAATAAAAGGACTAGTTCTGACACTCGATTCGTTGGTTGACTCGCATTCAACTTAATCACATCATTCAAGCTTACTTTTATCTTAAAACCGTACTTATTTACATTCAACCTACAAATACAAAACTAAAAGAAGTGATGGAGTCTTAACAAGATATAAACAACAAGAAAACTGATTTAATACCAAGATCGCATTACATAATATTCTCACATCGGGTATACACATAAGTCGTTGCCCTAGCTAGCTAGGTGATGAAGTTCCATACACATTTTTACTAAACGGTTTCTCGAATTATTTAAATTCATTGTATTAAAACCTATGAACTCATTCAACTTTCTGTTGACAATTTTTATCATGTTCCTTTCAAGGAAATGATTGATCAGGGAGATCTTGTAGACATGCATCATGGATATCACTCTTTTCGGGGTTTTCCCTTTATTTCCCATAGTTAGTAGGATATAGTTGTAAAAATCTAGATGTCAAACAATGTATTTCAAACAAGTATTTTGTACTTCGATATACTTGATTTTATGAAATCATTTAGATGTTTTCCACACCGTTTGCTTGAAAACCTTTCGTGTCTCGTCTCGTGATTCCGCCTTGGTCAGGGTGTTAAATAAGAGGGTTCTTAGGGGGCTAAGGGACCTTAATAAATTAACTTATGTTTTTTTTAATAAGAAAAAGTGTGTAAAACACAAACGTGGAAATTTGGTTTCTGATCAAGGATTTGAGTTTGAAGAGAATTAAGTAGATAGACGGACATAGCTAAGGCTTTAGGCTAAAAAGACTTAGGGCCTGTTTGTTTCTCAAAAAAAAAAAAACCTCTTAATCCCTCTTATATCTGAATCGGTCGGAGGTTTTTAAAAAAAAAAATGAGTGCTTGTTTTGTACATCCTATTAAGAGGAACAACATCTTAATTACCTCTAATTCAATAAGATAAGAAACCTCCTCTAATTAAAAAAAAAAAAAAAAACTCGGTCAGACACCTCCTCCCCCCCCCCCCCCCCAAAAAAAAAACAAATGTGTCGTCTCTCCCATTCCAAACCCTAAAAGCGCCGCTCTCCATATCCAGCAGCCTCACCACGTCGATCTCCATCTACCCCAGCCTGCGGAATCATCGTCGTCTCCATCTCCCCAATGCTGCTCTCTCTCGTCGCCTTCCATCTCCTCCAGGCTGCTCTCTCTCTAGTTCGCAACCTCCCAGGCTCCATCTTCCCCGCAGGCTGATCTCCAGGGTCGCTTTCTTCTCTCAGGTACGTCGATCCCAACTCTGATTTTGTAATGTTGCTATCTTTTTTCTATCTAGAATGAAGCTGACCTCTGATTTTTGTTTGTATATAGGATGAAATTGTGTATGTGTATGTGTTTGTATATATTTTTGCAAATTTTTATGTGTTTGTATAATTCGTCCATGTGTATGCATTTGTATATATATATTTCTGCAAATCTGCAAATCTGTATGCGTTTATGTGATTGTATATATTTCTGCAAATGTGTTTGTGTTTATGTGAAATTGCAATTAAACATGAATTTGACCTCAAAGCTACTATTTTTTCTATCTATGATTGTGTGTATGTGATTGTATATGTGGGTATCGATTTTGTATATGTGTATGTGTGTGAAATTGCTATTTTTTATATCATTTTTGTATGTGTGCAGTAGTTATATATAAATTTTTATTCATAAAGTGGTGGTAAATTATTAGGCATGGCTGACAAGAGGCTGAAACTTATGAATGAGCAAGAAAAACTATTTTTGGAAACATGTATAGAAGTAACCGTTAGGGTGGGTTACATGGGCGTAAGCTTACAGAGGGAGTCTTGGGCTGTCGTGGGGAAAAAAACTCTCTGAAGCATATGGCATAGTGGCTAATAAAAAACAATTGAAAAACAAGTATGACTACATCAGAGGAAAGTATGTGGCTTGGTCTTATTTGAAACGAAGAACGGGAAACATTTATAACCCTCATACAAATATGTTCACCCTAACAGATGAAGAATGAGAAGATGTTTGCAAGGTTTGCCTATAACTACTTTTCTCATGTATTCTCTATTCTAATTGAAAACTCCTCCATTAGCTAACCATGAAACGAATCCAAATTAAATGTAGGTCCATCCTAAGGCTGCAACTCTGAAATCTACTCCATTAGCTAATCATGAACTTTGTGCAACTTTATTCGATAAGAATTCAGCAACCGGTTCCATTCGTCGTTTCATTGCTTCCCGAAGAGCTTCATCATTTCAAAATTCTATTATTCCAACACTTCATATTGATAATGGTCAATTTGAGAGTCAAGATGATGAAAACACATATGATGAAACTGGTTATGAAACTAGTTTTGAAGGTGATTCCTCAATTCTTGAACACCCAAGTGTTCCTGAACACACAAGTGGTCTTGAACACACTGGTGTTACTAAACAAACAAGTGTACCTGCTATTGATCGAGGTAGGGCCAAGAAGAAGGCTAGAAACACCGTTGAATTGAGTGATTTAGAGGTAGATATGAGAAAGGTGATTTCTAATCTATCTGGAAACATTGGGTCTACGATGAGTGACTGTCATGATAAGTTGAAGGTGCTTGGGTTGGAAGGCACGGATCCACTTTACATAGCAGCATTTTGTATCTTCAGCCAACCTTCAAGCAGCTTTAGAGAGGCATGGATGACACTACCATCGGATCCGGAGATCTTAAAAACCTGGATTGCAACGCTGGCGAAGACTTTGGGCTTTATGAAGTAGTCTTGTTTCGTATTTTGTTGCTTTTTATGAACAAGTTGGTACTTATTTTGTGAACTATGTGGTACCTACTTTTGTGAACTAAGTGGTATGTTGGTACTTATTTTGTGAACTATGTGGTACCTTTTTTTATGGACTATGTGGTATTTTGTTATGAACTATTTGGTATTTATGTTATGAACTATTTGGTATGTATGTTGTGCAATATTTAGTATTTATGTTGTAAACCATTTGGTATGAACTATGTGGTATTTTGTTTTAACAGGTTAATGGATAATACTCAAAATCTTGCTTTCATCATTTTGGTTTACTTCTATCTTAAGTATTTCCGGCCCAGGAATATGAAACGAAATAGGGATAATACATCCATAATGTCTGGCCATGAGTTTACCATGGAGCTTTTGGAAGGAAATGATACACAATGCATCGAGTTGTTGCGTATGTCTCGTGATTCGTTTGTTCACTTATGTGCCCATTATAAAGCTAAAGGTTGGTTAAAAGATAGCAAACATGTATCAGTTGAGGAGAAAATGGCTACATTCTTGATGGTAATTGGTCACAGTCAAAGTCTTGTATGGATGAAGCGTAGGTTTCAACACTCAAAAGAAACGATCCATAAGTATTTTCATGAAGTATTGGATAAAATGATGATGTTTGCCGAAGAAGTTATACGACCAACTTCATTCAATCCTAACCCAAATATTCAACCATCATGGCATAAATTTTTTCAAGAAGGATGTCATTTTTCATTTAAATACATTATTTTGTTGGGCTGCGTCGGGATAAGACATTTAATGGACAAGGACCTTCTTTTACGAATTTTATCATCAATAGATTTACATACTCCGCCGTCATTGGAGCGAAGAATTTGTATTTTATAAAATTGAGTACAAATCATATTCTAAGGTACTTTTGATTTATGTTTCATAAAATATATCTAACTCATACATCAAATTGTATTAGTAAAAACATAATCAACTCTAGTGTTAATTTGATAAAAAGAAACTCTATGATTTTTAGCTCGAATGCAAGTTTCACAGTTTATATCCGAAGAATTATATGTAAAAAAGACTATAAAACAAATGTTTGAGATACCTAAAGGATGGATGACCTTGACATGCATCGACTCCACACCACAGTTGTCTATTAGCTGTTCCATGAGTAAGCATGACTTGTCCCTGTTGAACCACTTGATCCACGTAGTAAAGGTGGCCTCACTCGATCGGTATCACGTTCAATTGCCAAATTTGCTTTAATATTTTGAATCAGCCGCATGAATATGCATTAATCGTCTTGCTCCCAACGTGTATATGCTTGATTTGTTTTTGATGGTTGTGATGTGAGAACCTCTCCCTTCTACCAATGCCTTTTTTCATGAGGGTTTCCTATAAAGCATAGTTATCTACGTAGTTTGTTTTCTAAGGAGTAAACTTCGTTTTTAGTCCTTAACGTTTGCTCATTTTAACCAATTTAGTCCCAACTTTTCAAAATTCTCAATTTAGTATCTCACATTTCACATTTTTTTCAATCTTGATCCCGAGGTTATCTTATTTTAAAACTTCCATTAATTTTGTCTTTTAGTCAGGGGTAGTATTGTCATTTGGTAGTCCAAGAGAAAAAAAAAACCTTACCCTCAACGTGAACTTCCAAATCCCTCCTCCTCACACACAAACGTGAACTTCGATTGACCCTCAACCTTCTGTAATTTCTTCAACTCATATTCTCTCTCTCTCTCTCTTAATCTTTCTCTCTCTCTAAGATTCTAATGCATCTCAATTCTCTGATTATTATTTCTACAGATCCATTTAAACGCTCGATTGATTAAACAAAATTAAGTGTGTGAAATCACTTTTGATGAATATAAAGATGGAGAGTACAGATTCATCTTCATCAGGTTCAAAACAGCCACACCTATCGCCGGGTCTCCGGTTTCACCCGACCGACGAGGAGCTCGTGGTCCACTAACTCAAGAAGAAAGCCCCATTGAAAACTCTTGATTTGCAGGTTCCTTCTTGGGGGTGTTTATAGGAAGACGATGAGCAGATGGAAAGGGGGACAGGATAGATTGACAGTTCGAATGGAAGATATGTTCAAAAAAGGATTGGCAGTTCGATTAGTGCTTGATTTAGGGTTTGGTAACTCAAGATGGAAAGGGGAAGACGAATGGCAGATTAGGACGTGAGGTGTTCATGGGTGTTTATATGAGGGGTTTTTTTTTTTTAATACCAAATGACAATACTACCCCTGACTAAAAGACAAAATTAATGGTAGTTTTAAAATTAGATAACCTCGGGACCAAGAATTAAATTTTTTTTGAAATGTGAGATACTAAATTGAGAATTTTGAAAAATTGGGACTAAATTGGTTAAAATGAGCAAATGTTGGGGATTAAAAACGAAGTTTACTCTTTTCCAAGAGATAAATTCTCATAATTTGTAGCTATAGACTGCACTCCAAGGCTGTTTCGTAGGAAAGCAACAATTTGATTCAATTTATTAGGGATATTGGGTAAGGTTTTGTCAAAATTCTTGTCTCACATGTTTTTTCGTGTGTAGGTTGTAAGATGGTTTTGGCTGTTGTAGAAAGAGTATAAATCAATGGGGATCGGTTGGTTTGTTCGTGGATCAGAAACGCCTCTCTAATATCATGTTAATTACAATGGCAATGGGTTTTGATCTGTATTTGACATACTTTGTATGTCATAATAGTTTAGAAGACGATCCTTTTTATAATGGAGGAACCTATGCTAAACAAAGAAATACATTGAATATATTTAATTTTCTTTCTCCATTAGAACTATTAAATTGATACAGCCCTCTTACTATTTAAATTTTGAAAAACTTTTGTATTAATTAATAAGATTAGAATCTAATAACTTTGGATGAATTTTAAGAACTGATTCTAAAATTTTCCAAGATATCTTGAAAAAGTATAAATTTTTGTTGATTATTACACCAACCCAAAATCGTGAGTTTATCTTGATTTTAGTAAGATAAATAGCATGTGTTAGAAATTATTTTTTAATCAAGAATATCTATATCTATATCTATATCTATATCTATATAATATATATATGAAAAGATTGGATGCCACATGGCATCACCACAACAATCCATTTTGTGGTTTTCCCGCTTAAATTTTTTCCAATAAATGAAATTTGACTTTCATAATATAGTTATGATTATTCAAAAATAGAAAGAGTCTAATTACAAACTGTATAATTACGTCTTTAATTATATTCTAAAAAAGTCAAACACATTTAAAGATTGAATTATATATCGTAAATGACGAATTTGGATTTGAAAAAAAAAGTCAATTTTAAATCCAATGAGCCT
Source organism: Deinandra increscens subsp. villosa (assembly GCA_039602395.1). NCBI lineage: Eukaryota > Viridiplantae > Streptophyta > Magnoliopsida > Asterales > Asteraceae > Deinandra > Deinandra increscens. Next base: position 4,574,557 of record JBCNJP010000024.1, on the reverse strand, counting down.
TAAATATTGTAATTTCAAACAACTAAATTAATTCTTATGAATTTTAATAGAGATATTATTGTTATAATTGCATTCTTAATTTTATTATTTTTTACAAACAATTATTTCTTAAATAAATAGAACAATATAATTAATATCAATAATTTTTTTTTATTGTTTAGCTACACAAATTCCCAAATATATGTATCATAAGGGTGTCCTTGAGTGGTGCTTATGACTACTCTTAGATTATTCATGCACGAATGTACGATTATAATCAAATGCTTTTGTTTTTGTGTTTGTTTTTATAATTGAAGAATGGTATGATAAAAACGTTAATTTTTTATTAAGTTTTAGAGATTATACTAATGTTTATATCATTTTTATATTTTACTAGGAAGTGAAATTGACTCATTGTAGAAGAACCATTGAAACTTTTAACTGAATATTTTAATAAAAAAAATTCTTAGATGATATAAAGAATCATTATACATTTTAGTTTTGATTTTTTTTAAATACCGCCATACGATGCACGGGTTTCAATTATCGAATTACATTTATTATAATATTTAAATTGTTGGATTTATTTTTTTTAAAAACCACCGTGCGTCGCACGAGTATCAAAAACTAGTATCTATTATATATATAAATTTGATCATTAAGATCTTACAAAAGAGTTCCTAAAACGAATAACAACACGACGGGTGTTGCTTTTCATCCCACTAAGTTACTCAAAAGTCCAAAATAAAGAACACAAAAATAAGAAAAAGGAATTTCTCTAGTCTTGTTACACTAAAAGGTAAGTACCGGGTAAAAGAATTGTTTTAAAAATGCATAGCACACGTTTAGAGACTTTTTACACATTAAGTTTTTGTTAAAGACATATATGGACATGTATGTACAGGGTCGGCCCCATTTAAAAATCCGATTAAACAAATACATATCAATATAATGCGCTCAAGAAAAATAGATGTTTGTCAAGTAGTTCAAACTGGTTCCTTTGCTTGGACGTCGTTGCAATTGTTTTAATTCAAACAAATTCGGCCCTTCAGCTGGGCCTACAAATTTTCCAAGAAATATCGCCCTTTGCAATATCTTTCATTAAAAACTTAGGTTTATATATTTTTTATTTCCTATATACATTTTTTATGTAAATATGTTTTTTACAAATTTAGATTTGATTTTTTTATAATCGTTTAATTTGTATCCTCGTTTAAAATTTGGCTTTATTTCTTTTTACAGGTATGAATTTGATTCTTAATATTCCAATTTGATGACATTACAAAGACCATAGAGACTATATTATGCTTATTCGGGTTTAGTTGTATTTGATGCTTAATATTGTCTTGATGGTTGTGTATTTGGATTTTAACTTTCAAATCAAAATGATAATATTTCAGTGCTTATGGTTCAGGGTCTTATCCTGCTTGCATAGACATGCCACCGATTCTTTTATAGCAGGTCAAAAGGTAATTTTTGTAATGATCGTTTTATTTATTATACGATAATGTCATGCTAATTTGAAATCAAAAGTTATGAATTGGGTTATTCTAAAAATTCAAAAGAAAAAGTAAGACTTGAGGCCCTCAATTATAGAGTTCGATTGGGCTTCCAAAAGGTTTGAGACGGCCCTGGACCTATGACGACTAAACCTAGCGTGATGTCATGTTGTACGATAAGTAAAAAGAGTATGTGGTAAAGCCCTTTCCTTTAATTGTTGCGATAGGTTTACTCTATTGTAATGAATTCACTTCTAAAATTTAACTCATGCTTAGTTTAGGGCTTGAACATGTAATATGATAGTAGACAAAAAGAATGTTTGATAGGAGTTGATGCACATAAACGAAGCAAACTATATAAAAGTGTCGTTTAGTTACTTTTCTTAGACAATTCCTCATATATAAAATGATGAACATGATAAACTAAAGGTTACCTAAGAGACCGGTGACCGTCGTTATGCTAGTAGAAAACATCCTGGCCTGATTGAGTTCCTATTTAGGGTTTTGTTGGGCGATTCCTCATATATAATATAATGAAGATGATAAACTAAAGGTTACCTTGGAGACCGGTGACCACCGTTATGCGTGTAGAAAACATCCTGACCTGATTGAGTCCCCAATTAGGGTGTATGGTGACGATGGTGAAGGTGAGAGGAGACCCACGATTAAGAGAGGCAGAGATAGATAGAAGGGGGGGGGGGGTGTTTAGAGGTGTTCAATCTGCCTCATGATCTCTATTTATACACCCAAGGAAAAGCCCTAATTTAGTTTAGGTAAGGGTAATTACGTCAATCAAGTAAATACCAATTATGAAACATAGGGCAAGTAATTTAATGATTACATAAGTATAAATGATGAGTTGGGACACAAGTTACGACACGTTTAACATTCTCCCACTTGGTTGACTGATCATTTATAATGAGTTATTAGATAAGTCTGATTATATGTTAATACTCATTTCAGCTTTAAACCAAAACTTAGCAGAGAAATATAGTCATAAAATTGATTATCTAACTTAGGACCCCCATTAATCATACTACAACCCAAATTTAAAAGTGAACTTAATTTTAGAATCAATTGACAATTAAGCCCTTAACGTTGATTTGTAAATAATTTGTCCATATGTTTAAGCATGCATAACATATTTAGAGACAAACAATAATTAAAACGGGGAGGAAATTTAACTAAACGTAAGCAAGTACAATATGCTAAATAAGGTCTCTTGAAAAGCACATATTCGAAACATGTTCTTCGAATACTTTAGGTGGGAGACCTTTAGTCATCGGATCTGTAAGCATATCCTTAGTATTTATATGTAATTAATACAAAGATTATTTTCCTCAACTCGCTCACGAACAAAAAGTACTTTGTTTTAAGATATAGTCCAGCTCCAGTCGAACTGTTACTATCCGAGAAAGTAATGGGAGCTGAGTTATCACAATTAAGCTTCAATGCTCAAGAAATAAAATTAACTTTGAGTCCAATGATGAGATTTCTTAGGAACATTCCATGCAGATTGTTTTCTAAACGACAATGTATTCTTCCATCATATAGTCGATGTTGTGGTTAATTGTTATTTATGACTCTTTCATGAGAGGGCCCGCCAGCCAACATAAAGATGTACCCTGAGGTGGATTTCCTAACATCTTTGCATTTAGAAAAGTTAGAGTCAGAATATCATACTAATTATCACTTCTTCTACAAATCAGTTTATACTCTTTGTTCTATTTAGATATCGTAAAGCTTTCTTAGCTGTTCTACAGTGATCACGCCCATGATTAGTTTGATAACGACCTAATATTCTAGCAATGTAAGCTATATCTGGACGAGTACAAAATTGAGCATACATTACGCTCTCAACTACTGATGCATAAGGTATTATTCTCACTTGCTCCTTTTCAACCTCTGTCTTCGAACATTGAAAACAACCGGAAATATATCCCTTAACGAAAGGAGCTTTACAAGGGTAACTATGTTGCATATTATAGCGTTAAAGGACGTGCTCAATGTAAGCCTTTTGAGATAAACCTAAGATCCCTTTGGCTCCGTCTCAGTGTATTTTGATGTTAATAACATAAGAAGCCTCTCCGAGATCTTTCATGTCGAAGTTATGCAAAAGTAAACGCTTTGACTCATGCAACATATCTTTATGATATTACTTGCAAATAGAATATCATCTACGTACATGAAAAGTATAGTGAAGTTACTCCTACTCATCATGAGAAAGGTGTATTAATCCACTTGATTCTTCAGGAAACCTTGTTTCTTCAAGACTTCATTTAACTTTAGATACCATTTTCGTGATGCTTGTTTCAACCCATATATGGATTTCTTTAGCTTGCAGACTAAATGTTCTTGACCTTGTGGTTTGAACCCATCAGGTTGTGTCCTGAACACTTCTTCATACAAGTCTCCATTAAGGAAAGCATCTTTGGCGTCCATCTGATGTAACTCTTAATCAAAATGAGCTACTAAGGACGCAACAATCCTTAAGGAATCCTTTCGAGATAGAATGTCTCTTGATAGTCGATGCCCTCTTTTTGAGCATACCATTTTGGAACCAATCTCGCTTTGTAGCATTTAACGTTTCCTTTCGGATCTTTAAAGACCCATTTACATCCTACGAGTTTAGCACCGTTGGGTAATTCAACAAAATCTGAAACGTCATTTTTCTTCATGGAGTCAAGCTCGTCGAGCATAACTTTATTCCATTCAGAAGATTAATCACTGTTAATGGCTTCTTTATATATAAGAGGTAGGATATGTGAACTTTCTGGCATCCATTTTAGCTAAGTCAGGTAGGTTACATAATCATCAAATTTAGCAGGCGTTTTAGACCTAGATGACCCCCTAGGTTGATTAGCGGGTTCCGCGTTGTCATGTGGTTGCCTTCATTTTCTGGTACATTAAGATTTGTAGGTGAAGTAATGGGTGCAGTAGTTTGACATGAGGCGTGTACAAGAGGAGTAACCGAATTTAAGGTAAGTGACAAATCCCCCCCCCCCCCCCGCGCGCTCTTTTACTCCTCGCAAATCATCAAACGGATTTTCACCACTCCCACTGATTTTATAATCCCCAAGGAATACAACATGCTTGGTTTCTAAAATATGAGCGACATAAGAAGGAAAATAAAATCAATAACCCTTTGAATGTTTGGGATAATTGATAAAGTGACTAGTTACGGTTTTCATGTCAAGTTTCTTTAAGAGAGGGTTATAGAGTTTAGCTTCGGCAAGACAACCCCATACAATCATTTATCTTCTGCCCAACATTTGTAAGGAGTTTTAGGGACAGATTTCGAGGGACCACTATAGAATATATGAACAGCTGCTTTTAAGGTCTCGGTCTAGAGAAATGATGGTAAATCTGTGTTGGCTAACATACTGTGTACCATGTTCATTAGGGTTTTGTTTCTCCTTTCACCAACACCAATTCTTGGAGGAGTACCAAGCATGGTGTATTGGTTCACAAGCCCCTGCCTTTTATAAAATAATGGACTAGGAGCCTGACCCAAATCGGTATGGCTACCGTAATATTCACCACCTCTATCTGATCTCACAAATTTTATTTGAGACCAAGTTATTTCTCAACTTCAGTTTTATAATCTTTTAAGGTTGTTAGTGATTTAGATTTTTCCTTAATAAGATACAAGTACATGTTGCGAGAATAACCATCGATAAATGTGATAAATGAATTATGTCATGTAATTCCAATGATAGTGTAAGGGCCACTAATGTCAGTATGAATGATTTCTAATAAATTAGAACTTCTAGTGGCACTTTTCTTAGTCACTGATGTCACTTTACCTTTAAGACATTTGATACATGTTCCAGAATCATTAAAATCAAGAGATGATAAAATTTTATCCTTCACGAGTTTTGATAAACGATCACATGATATATAGCCTAAACATTGATGCCATAGCATGGATGAGTTTTCTAAGTCTGGTTTTCATTTTCTCTTTGTTGTTGATTCATTAATATTATATGACAACAAAGAATTAGAGAAATTTTCATCTATTTCTAATCTATAAAGACCACCATCCAGATAACCACAACTAAACACTTGAGAATTAAATAAGATAGTAAGTTTGCATGAGCATGAGAAACATCAATACCGTCAATGTTTAACTTTGGTCCTGATACTATATTCTGGGAAATCTTAGGAACATATAAGGTATCAAATAGTTTAATACATAAACCAGTTTTCATTATTAATTGTAAGGTTCCCACGGCTTCCACAGCTAGCTCTTTTCCATTTTCTAGCTTCAGTGTTCTATGGTTTCTTCCAGGCTACTGGATTTTAGGGAACCCCTGAGTAGAATTAGTTACATGAACCATAGAACCTGAATCAAACCACCATGAATTAGTTGGAACATTTAAATTAAAGGACTCAAATATCATATAAAGATGTACCTTTCTTAGTCAGCCACTCCTTGAAGTCTGAACAATCTTTCTGTTTATGTCCTTCCTTACGGCAGAACTTACAGTAGGACTTCTCTTTGGAGTTCTTAGACCTGGATGGAGCACTAGCATCTTTCTTTTGGAACTTGGAAAACTCCTTCTTTTGAAACTTGTTCTTCCGCTTCTTTGGATTAGCAGTCATAAGGTAAGCAACTTCAGGATTTCCCAGCTTCGAACGCTCTTCCTCTTGCACAAACGTGGAAATCAACTCACTCATCTTCTATTTATACTTCTCATTGTAGTTGAATTTGAATGTTTCAAAAGATGCAGGAAGAGAAGTCAAGATGAAATACACGCACTAGAAAACCGCCACTGATCTCCATGTCTAATCCTCTCAGCTTATGGTCCATGCCGTTCATCCACATAAGGTTCTCACGAATACTGATTTTCCTGTTATACTTTGTCGTCAGCAACTTCATAATGAGAGTGCTAGCATGCACCTTTGAGGTTCTTTGAAGTATTCCTCCACAGAAGCCATATACGTTGTTGCGTTTTCTGAATCTGGGATGGCTTCCCTCATGGAAATAGTGATGGATTTCTTGATGATCATAAGAGAAAATCGGTTCCACCTCTCCCATTTATCATGAGCAAACTTCTGTTCAGCAGTACTTTCTTTAGTGGGAGCAGGATGAGCTTTTTCTCTTAGTGCATAATCAAAATCCAGCATACCGAGAGCAGTGTAACAGAGTCTTTCCAAGCATCATAGTTAGCGCCTGTCAAGGTTTCAACTCCTAAATTTAAGGCTAAGAGTGAATTGGGATAATGAATGAGATACTTGGATAAAGAATAAATTAAAGTGATATGAGGTACTGGGCATAAGGCAATAAAATAAGGACCGTTATCAAACTAAACAAGTTATGATAAGGTCTGTTATAACACCAAAATAATAGACTAATTAGGTCCTACTCAAATGAATCGGCTTGCCTATCACCTAAGCATTATGAATAAAAGAAGGGTAAGTGAAAAATTAATGTAACACACCAGCTTTGGCCAGAAATGATACATTTAAGTTTTATGCTCATATTAGTTCATTGAATACAAATGCAACCCATCAGCTTTGGCCTGAAGTGAAACACATATATGTGTAAGGTGAATGCTTAATTTTAGTTGAGTAACATCACAAAAGCAAAAAATTAGTTTTGGCCTGAATTGAAACTTTAAAGATGTTATGTAGATAATAAGATACATCAGTTTTAACTAAGATAAGTTAACTAGTGAAGTTGAACATGTTATGAAAGTAACTCGATCATAATGGGGTGTTACAGGGAAATGACCCGTTATCAGTTAAGATGTTATTAACTCAATTAAGACAAGTTAATTAGTCCACTGATCTGGTTAGTTTTAGTTTTTTCTGAAAATATAATTACTTAAGGTTTAGACATTAAACAAAAAATAGCGTGTCATTAGGATTTAGCTTGGTCAAAAACTTCGTAATGGGGCGTTACAGGAAATTAGTGTAAGTCACAAAACGGTCCTAACACGATATCGTTTAATTTATAGAAGTGCGGAATCCAACTATAAACTAGATTCAAGAACGAGGGTGAAATAAAGATATGAAAAACACAAAGATAAATGCGATAAAACCTGAAAGTGTGCACACGATTTTGATTAGTACAACCATCTGGTACACCCTAACACTGGAGAGAATCGAAATCTCTTTGTCTCTCCTTGACTCCTCCAAATGGCCTCCTAGAAAATGAGTATTTATACTCATTTCCCATACAAGGCCAATATAAGCCCAAACCTAACTAAAAGCCCAACACCCTAACATAAATTATTACAAGCCAACTAGTTATCTGTAAACTGGTAACCGAATCATTATTTAATACACAAGCCTCTAAATATATCCTTAAAATCTTACCCTAAGCTTGTGGTATTAAATATCTTCTGTTGAGGGTGTATTTTCAGGATACTCGTAGAAAGCTCAGATGGTTCAGGAATCCTAGTACAGTTTGGGAATCCCACTTATCCAGGTATCCTGATTTGTTGATATTCGACTAACCCTTATAATTTCCACGTGTTATTTGACCCATGTACCGTTGAGTCATCAACTACCTCCGAAATACTAGCTCCAGCTACTAAAGAACATGGACCAAGTGGACGAATGCAGCTCTAACGATCAAGTTAGTTAGAGGATAGGATCCCTGAAATCCTGGAATGTTTGTTATTCATGTATTCGCTAAATAATCGAGGACTCAATCAGGTTAGGAACACACAACACATGCACACTCTAGCTCTGATAGTACCCAATCATTGTAACACTTATCCCCGATCGATCAATCCTCCAAAAGCATTGTAATTTTCAGTTTCTTATTAATAATATCGTAAGGAAGCATGCTATTCAGGCCAACTCCCGAGGTTTTTTGATAGGATTCTTAGCGGCAACTCGAAGGATTGTGGATTTTCCCTCGTTACATCCTTGTGTTCATTTTTACATTTTGAGCATATTGCCATTCTAACCCAAAAGCACACTACCTCACATTCTAAGTTTGGAATACGAAATCATATTGTTGATTTTGACAAAAACAGTTTAGCGCCCACCGTGGGGCAAGTGGTGCTTCATCCTACAAAAATTCCATATTTCATTCAGTCCATTTGATCTCCGATCCAAAAATGTCGAACCAACAAAAATCTGTTTCGGCCTCTGTGTCATCCTCCATTCCTCGTCTTCCTTCTGCTCCAGGAAGCCAGAAGAAGACTATTGATCATCAGAAGAAAGTGGATGAGCAGCCGAAAAAAACGGATTATCCCGTGTTCATGGGATCCCAGGTTCAATCTGTTGATCTTGTTATCACTAAAAATGATTTGTTTACTTTGATTAAGCAGGTGAAAAATCAGATGGATCAACAAGAAAGACTAATCAAACGGTGATGAAGGAAATTGAGAAGTTTAAGAAGTCTAAGAAACCTATGGAGGAACAAAGTCCTCTATTTCCCAGGCATCTTGAGTTTAACGCCTCAGGATCCTCATATCCGCTAAGCTACGGTTATAAATCAGTAGCAGGTTTCGCTACAGCCCCTATGATGACTTCTCAGGCTGCCAGATACGCGAAGATTTGTTGATACATGGTTCTTGATCGTCATGTGAAGTATCGAATACAAGACGGATTCACACAAGGATGCTGAGGTCCGAACTCAGGCCGAACCTGGAGTTCGGACACAGCCGAACGTGTGGCCGAACCTGAGGTTCGGCCGATCGTATATCAGCCCTATAAATATGTGTTTCATGTATTGTATTCAGTAGTGATATACTTCCGTGTCATATATTCTCTGTGTACTCTGTGGTCTCAGTGGTTAATACAAAGATCATTTGTATTTACTCTTTGTGTTTCATCTCGTATTACTTTGATTTCGTTACGACTAAGTAGAAGATCCGTACGCTCACGCACTTTCAAGTTGTATCAGAGCTTTAGGTTTGCTCTACTAGTCGGATTTCAGTGTTTCTCTGAGTTTTGAGTTCAAATTCACGTTTTTACGAAAATGTCAATCATTTTTGAGTTTGTTTGATTGTTTCGAGTGTGCTTTTCAATCAAAATTCATTCCTGAGTGTTTCTATCATGTTTGCTTGAATTCCTGTCGAAAATTCCAGTAAAAAACGTCGAAAATCGCGAAAATGGCGTCGAGTGATTTCTGTCCCGTTTGAGGTTCGGACAAGTTCGACATAACCGCTCCGAACTTGAGGTTCGGACGGAGTTCGGTCTCTATATTGATTCGGTGAGAGTTCGGTGAGTGATCGGCCAGTGTTCGGACTAAGTTCGGTGATCGTTCGGAGTTGTTTGATTCTTGTTCGTCCGAAGGTCAGGTTCGGAGAGAGTTCGGCGTTGTTACGTTCGGACTAAGTTCAGAGGCAGCTCGGAGGAAGTTCGGACGAGGTTCGGAGTGAACAGTAACCAGTTTTTCGAAAATGTCCGATTTTCAAGCGTTTGCGGCTATTCAAAATTCGGTTCTGGCAACGATGCAAACGATGATTAACTATGATAATGAAATTGGAACAAGTCAGAAAGTTCCCAAATTACTTAAATTGGAAGATTATCATAGTTGGGTGACACGATTTGAAGCGTTTGTTTCTGCAAATGATATCGATATGTGGTTATCGTATTCTGAACAATATACGTATCCTAAGGGTGAGGATGGGAAGCCAATTCTTCAAAGGAAGCTTTCTGGTGAACAAAAGAAAGCATATCAAGCTGAGAAAAAGGCTTATGGTACTTTAACAATGGCTTTGCCTACTGATTTACTACATCAATTTTCAAGTAACTATACCGCAAAGAGCTTGTGGGATGTTTTAGAAAAGAGATGTGAAGGCAATGATCAGTATAAGAAAAGTCGACAAAAAAGTGTTGAAGAAAGAATTCGATAGCTTTAAGCATTATCAAAATGAATCAATTCCAAATCTGATTGCAAGATTTGCACATTTAATCAGTGAAATGAAGTTGGTGAATCTTACAAAAGATGAAGCAGATAGAAAAGAAAAGATTATGGAAGCTCTACCAGAAAAGTGGGAAAATTATGTGATGATGATTACTAATGATAAGGATTATCCAAGGTTGTCGTTTAATGATCTGATTCAAAGAATTCAAGCTAGGGATATGGAGTTAAAAGTGAACAAGTCACTTCCTGAGCAAATTCAGAATCCTGTAGTATATTATGGCAACAATGATTCAACTTTGAATGCTGGAAAGTCTAATATTCTTAGTTCTGCACCCCCTACAGCATTTCTGGCGGGTAAATCTGACACTCCAAGTTATTCATCTGCTGGTTGTAATGTGTCAATTCCTAGTTCTTCGACTCAAAGTGCATTGTCTGTTCCAACTGTTGATGATTATAATGCGTTGATGTCTGCATTGGTATCTTCATACTTTGGTGTTATTACTGGTTCTGTGAGTAATGCTGAGTTAGCAAATGAAGATTACGATCAGATTGATTATGATCATTTGGAGGAAATGGATCTGAATTGGCAATATGCTATGTTGGTTCGTAGAACGAAAAAGTTTTTCAATAGAACTGGTAAGAAGAGACTAAATCAGGAAGGAAAGATTGGATTGGACAAATCTAAAGTGAAATGTTATAAGTGTTCAGTTTATGGTCACTTTGCTCGAGAATGTCCAAGTTCTACAGAAAGTAAATTGAAGACTGGTCAGCATGCACATTTAGTTTTTCATCCATCAAATGAAGCTCAAAAAGTTGATCAGAAATCTGCTACTCTTGCTCATGATTGGACTAATACATTTATGCATCCAGATGGATTTGCCTGGAATGCAGATTCAGAAGTTAAAAAGAATCATACTCCAATCTCAATTGCTTTAACCGTTCAACATGCTGATGATGAAAGTTTTTTAACAGAATCTGATACTTCTTCAAGTATGTCTTTGGTTCAAGAAGAATTACCTAAGTCTTCTGAAAATTCAAAAGATGATGACTTTAAATGTTATAACTGTGAGAAGTTGCTCAAGAAAATTACAAGGTTTGAACAAGATTGTCAGATTTCAACTGAAGAAATTGTGGTGTTAAAGAAAGAGTTGGAAGAGTTTCAAAAGAAATATTATGCGTTAGTTCATATTCATGAAGATGTTTTGAACGAAAAGGCTCAATTGGCTGAAGAGTGTGAAAAAGCCAAAGCTGGAGCGTTAGACGCAGCTCAAGATTTCGAGAATCTGTTTGAGAAGAGTAATCCGGTTCAGCAAAAATATGAAGAGGCTACTGCTCTTATAGCAACAACTGCTGTTACCGTTGAGAAGCTTCAAAACAAGATTTCTATGCTGCAAGATGAAAAGGTTCTTTACAGAGACAAGAATGAAGTGTTAACAAAAGATGTTGAGATTTACAAGCAAAAGAGAGAAAATGTGCTTGAAGAATTATATGCTGAATGTGAGATCCGGAAGTTACAAACTTACGAATATGATGATCTCAATGCAAAATTCATCAAGTCACAACAAGAGGTGTTTGAAGGTGAACAGAAGATTAATGATTTAAAATTAGAGATTTTGGAGTTGAAAAGGCAAGTGAAGAACTGCAATTTGTCACCGACATTGCTTAACTTCTTATACAAGCAGGATCAGAGTTCAGAGAAGTCTAAGGAAGAAAATATTCACTTGGTACCTCAACCAGTGGATTTGATTGAAACTACTTCTGCTCAGATTGATCCAAACAATGAAGTGCATGACTATTCAAAGTTTGCTACTCCACCGAAGAAGAACAAGTCCAAGTCTAAAAAGAAGGAGAAACCTTTGGGTGAAGCTCCAAAATTTGTTTTAAAGTCTGTATTGCCGGACGATGAAAATTTTTTTGATAAGGTTGTTTCCAGTTCTTCATCTGCAACCGAAGAAGAGAAAGTTTTGATTGAAAAGAACAAGTTAAAGGATATCAAGGATAAATTCACTAGTGAAGCTAAGTCAAGAGAAGCTTCATGTTCTTCTTCAAGTTCTTCAAAGGTTTCAGGTTCCAAGCACAAAGGTTTGGGTTTTGTTATGAAGGAAGTTCCGGCTGTTGCAAAGAAACAAGTGAAAGCTAACAAGGCTGTTAAAGCTAAAGTTACAAAGAAATCACCATCTTCGAAGGAATTTACTTATTATTCTGGAAGATCATCATCTTCAAGGAGTCCATCTCCTAGGTATGATTCTTCTGATGGTTTCTTTGATAACTTTCATTTTGAACATTCTTCTGATTCTCAACAATCAAAACATTTTTCAAACAATTTTAGAGAAAGACTTTGTTATGTATGTCGTCAACCAGGACATCTAGCTGCTGATTGTCCGACGACTGCATATATCCACAAAACAACAAAATATGTGGATAACAAAGGTCAAATTTTTTATGAACCATGGTTCTCAAAGCTTAAGTCAACTCGTAAATCGTCTTGGTCTAAATCAAGTACGTCGGTTGAATCTGATTCAGGTTCCGATAAAAAATTAAAACTTTTACAAGTTTGGAAACCAAAAGTTGTTTCCCAGGCCAACAAGGACTTTGTGGAAGAAACCGGGCGACCCGACGTTGTTGGTTCGGGTCGATCCCAATGCAACTAATGTTTTATTTGGTGTCAAGCAGGTGTTTCAGGAAGACCTTTCGGTGATTGGAAAATTGGTGATTGTGAAATATCTGTTTTAATTAATTTGCATTCAAAATCAATTTTGTTTTTCAAAAGGCTAAACTGCTAGTATTCGTGTTGGTTGATCAATTTTTCTTGTTTTTCACTTCGTCTCATTCTGAGGGGGAGTTTTTTTTTGCAAAACTACAAAACTAGTGTTTTGTTTTTCAAATCGTAACAATGAAAATCTATAAATAGAGTTGTCATTTTTAGGGGGAGAAATTTCGAAAAGACAAAAAGATTGAAAAATCCAAAAAGCCAAAAACATTGAAAAATGAGAAATTGTATCCGACATGATTGGGAAATGATGGTACATTGGCTGACAGTGTCTTACTTATGGATAAAGTAGATGAAAAAGCCATAAGACCATTTGATCGATGTGTAAGGTAGGCTCGGCAAATCAGAAAGTATACAAATGTGATATACACTAAATCTGATGCTTGACCTAGTGGATAACATCTTGATGCATATCTCATGATATATCAAGAAAAAGATATGTGAAAAATAAATTGAGAAGTCACTGTGTATACATGTGTTCATTTTGCAAAGATTTAAACTTGTTTGGTTTTCTTTATTTTGTCAAACGATCGGACTTTCTCTGCGTGTCGAAAGACCGACCTGATCATTGTTCGTTTGACGTTCTGCTTTATTTTCTTTGGTGTTTCGTATAACTCATCGGACTTTCTCTGCGTGTACGGGAGTACCGACCTGATTGTTGTTGAGTTATACAATTTCAACTTGTTTTATTTTCTTATTTTGTTAAATCTGAGGCCTTATCTGCGTATCGAAAGATCGACCTTAAGGTAGACGATTTAACGTTCTTATTTCTTTTTGCATGGAACACAGTTGACTATATCATGGTTACAATCATTGTGTGATTACAATCACAAATGAGATCACAAAATGTGATAAACAAAATTATATCTGAGTATGTCTGATAGAGTGGGGTACACTAGTCAATGCAAATTTAATTAATATCTTAACATATCTAGATGTTATGAGTATGATTGTGCCAGAGTTTAAAATTGGACAAAATATATCTGCAATCGGCATGGCTTATGTGTTTCAATAATTGAAATTGAAATGTAGTGCAGCATGTTATGACCAATATGATCCCAAGTTGTGATCTTTCTCACAAAAGACAAAAATAGTGTCTGATTCTGTAATGCCTTACATTTCTAATCAGAAAATATCAAAAAGATTTTGGGTGTGTTTTGATATAAACTTTCTAAAAGCCAAAAAGATTTTGTTTCTGAATTGGTTTTCGATTGATCAACATGAATTACGAAATCATTTTCAAAATCAAAATATCTTGGAGTCTCGAAGATACATTTTGCACCAAGATTATTTATGTTGGCAGGTTTCTTAGTGGGAAGAGCACATCACAACTTCAAGTCTTCTGAAGTTTGTTGATAAAGAGATTACACACGATGAAATATCAAGTATTCAAGATTGAACTCGTCATCAAAATTGAGGAAGACTTTGATTGAAGATACAAGATACACATTTAAACTCAGGCAGAATCATACTCATAACATCTGGATATGTTATTATATTGATTAGGTTTACTTTGACCAGTGTACCCCACACTATCAGATATACTCAGATATGTTTTTGCTTATATCATAATTTGTGATTTCATTTGTGATTGTAATCACATAATGATTGTACTCATGATTTAGTCAACTGTGTCCCATGCAAAAAGAAATAAGAATGCTAAATCATCTACCTTAAGGTCGATCTTTCGATACGCAGATAAGGCCTTGGATTTAACAAAACAAGAAAATAAAACTAGTTGAAATTGTATAACCCAACAACTATCAGGTCGGTACTCCCGTACAGGCATAGAAAGTCCGATGAGTTATATGAAACACAAAAGAAAATAAAGCATAACGTCAAACAAACAACAATCAGATCGATCTTTCGATACGCAAAGAAAGTCCGATCGTTTGACAAAATAAAGAAAATCAAATAAGATTAAATCTTTGCAAAATAAACACATGTATACGCAGTGAATTCTCATTTTTCTCTTTTCCATATCTTTTTCTTGATATCATAAGATATGCATCAAGATGTTGTCCACTTGGTCAAGCATTATTATTTAATGTGTTTATCACATCTGAATACTTTCTGATTTAATGCCGAGCCTACCAAGCACATCGAACAATGATCTTATGGCTTTTTCATCTAAGGTATCCATGAGTCAGACACGTAAGCAAGCCAATGTACCATCATTTCCCAATTATGTCGGATACAATTTCTCATTTTTCAATGTTTTTGTATTTTTCTGTTTTTCAATGTTTTTATCTTTGTCCATATTCTCGCCCTTAAAATGAATACTCTATTTTTGGATTTTCATTTTAAAAAAAACACAAAGACACTATTTTTGGTTTTTCAATTGGCTCCCCCTAAACGACAAACGGAATGTAAAAGAAAGAAAATTGACCAATCGACACTCATACCTTTCGTTTTTAACGTTTAGAAAAACTTTCAAATTTGGAATATGAAGCATTCAATTTAAGTTAAGCAGGAGACTCCACTATCAGCAACTTCTTGAAGCACGAACTTCACTATCACCAATAGGTCTTCTTGAAGAAACCTGCACACTGGATTTAAAGATTAGACTTCAAATGACCCGAAGCACACAGCGTCTGGTCGACTAGTGTCTTCCACAAAAACAGTTGCAGCTTTGGTAACCAACTTAGGTCGCCACTGCATTTTTGCGGGTGTAGTTTTGACTGAAATGGCATCTTGCGATGAGTCACCAACACTTGAATCACTTTTGAAAACATGTTCACTTTTTGATTTAAAATGTGAAGATGGTGATTTAGTAATAATTCTGCCTGATTCATCAATTATCGTGGTAGTTTTTCCAAAAAAAAAGTTCTTTTGGCAGTTATAGGACAATCCTGTGCCACATGTCCCTTTCGACAACATTGATAGCACAAACGAAATA
>JBCNJP010000024.1:4514077-4558077 GCA_039602395.1 Deinandra increscens subsp. villosa | reverse complement strand
CTGTGCTAACAGTTTCGAGCGAAACTGCCTAGCGAAACTGCTAGCGAAACTGAGACCAGAATCCAAACTTGTGCAATTTGCTTGAATGTTATGCCATGACTTACATGATTATGCTATGATGATACATGCTTTGACTTCTGATATATGTGGACCCTTGTTTATGATCAACCATCGGTGTCGTGTGTCTGTATGTCGAGTCATAGTTCCAACGTGCTATGTTATGGGCCATAGTGACGTTAAGTAAAGATTAGACACGAAACTAATACTTAAGACCTAAACGTGTTCATAGGTCTTCGTTAAGCAAACTTGGATTATTAAGCAAGTGTAGCAGTGCAACCAAAGGTGAGTGTCACTAACCCGATTACCGTGAACCCGTTTGGGTCACACCGAATAACTAAAAGTAAAACAATGCTGACAAACTCGAGAGTGCTAGGCACCTCCCTGATAAACTTGAAAACTTGGAGTGCTCGACACCCACTTGATGAACTTGAAGTGCTTTATGGGAAGCACTTGCGAATTACCAAAACAACGATTTCTAAAACGAAACTAAAAACACTTTTAAGATTCATGAGAATCCGGCAAACCTTTTTAATATGGCTAGTGTAGGTTAAAGTCTAAACCACATGATATCACATGATTTCTAAGGATGCCTTGAAAACTTAAAAGTCCTCAACTAAATTGTACCATTAATTGTAAAGCGAGGGGATGTTGGGTAGATCTACTGGAGTTTGACAAACTCCGCCCCGTGGCACGGGGAGTGCACGGAGGTACAATATCAGCCTATTTGACCGTGATCCCGAGAGGACACGGGGGAGGCAAAACCGCGATGACGTAGGTCCGCAGTACTAGATGGCACGGCCACTACAATAATTTATAGCCAGCTTTGGTGCAAACTTCCTTAGTGCATGGAACAACGGATTAGCTACCCGCGATATCGGTTGAGCACTTTAACTTTACAAAACTAGTTCATACCCGATGACGTAGGTCACGGACAATTCCTTTATAAACTAAGACATAACATTTAGCATTGCTTTTTCACAAACAAATACTATGTAAGTATACCTTGATACAAATTATGATTATGAGACCGGGCCAATGCATGACAAGCCCACTGTGAACTCACCAACCGTTAGGTTGACACTTGCGTGGTTTAAACTTTTGCAGATCGCTGAGGAGTGTTCCGGAGCAGGTTGGCATGGCACGTGAAGACAATTTTATTTCTGTTAAACTTAATTGGGAATTTTAAACAAAGAATTTGTAAAGCACGTGGTTAGTGCTAAGACAATACTTACTCCGCTGCGTTATATTGAGACTTTACTCTATAATTGGTTTTGAACTAACTTTGATTCATTTAGTATTTGTAACTAATGGTTGTGGATCCTGGTCTAGCCGCACCCCTTAACGGTATAAACTCCGTTGGTGGTTATTTGGGGCTGTGACATTTAGCATGGACAGTAGCAGAATTCTCTCCAAAATAGACTGCAGGATCCTGAACCGATGGAGTTGCTGACTTCTTCACAAGTAATTCCATTTCTCGAGCTTGTAATTTGCTTAAAAATTGATTGAATGTCCAACTTGAGTAATTTGGATCATTAAAAAGCATCATAACAAAATTCTCCCACGTTTCGGGTAGAGCTTCCAGAAATTGTTCCTTTAAATCATCTTTTTCCTTCTGGACTCCTACAACATCAAGTTCATTAATCAGATGGGAAAACCGAGAAATCAAGTCTGCAATACTCTCTTTTTCACAGTGCTGAAAGTTGTCAAATTCTTTTAACAAAACTTTCTTTTGACTCTTCTTATATTGCTCGTTTCCTGCACACCTATCTTTTAATGCATCCCACAAAGTTTTTGATGCTGTGCAATTTTTGAATTGACGCAAGAGTTCTCTTGGTAATTCCATTGTGAGATTTGCATAATTTTTCTTTTCTCTAGCATAAACTTTCCTTTGATCTTCATCAAGATCACTTCGTGAGACCGGTTCTCCATAGATATCCACAGATCAATGTCAAGAGCATTAATGAATGATTCAAACGTTGCTTCCAATTGTCATAATCCTCCAACCTAAGCAACTTAGGAACTTTTTGAGTTGTTCCTATCTCGTTATCATAGTTCAACATGGCTTGCAATGAAGTTTGAACAGCTGAAAATGCTTGAAAATCGCTCCGAAATTACAACACCGAACGCAAAAACTTCAAACTGAAAAACGGACGTCTTCCAAGCGGATTTTAGGGGTTGAACAGGAGGGTACTGGCCATTAGGCAAGTAAAAGTCTAGATCTCGTCGATACGAACGTTTTGGCTGGTATTAGCTCCCGTAACTCTTAACGGTTCTCAAGTTACGTCAGTTTTGGTGAACACATGTATTCTGCCAGCGTACCAAAAGTTTCTCAATGTACCAAATCCGGACCAATTCAATCAGCGGACCAAATGAGCCTCCAATGTACCAATTAAACTCACATACCAGCAGCGAACCAAAAATACTCAACGTACCAGAAACTGGTACGGCGAACCAAATTGTACGGAGTAACTGTCAATGAACCAGAAAATAACCGCCACGGACCAACTTGAAAAATTGCCTTGCGTACCAGAAACGGACCAGCGGCGTACCAGATTGTTCTTCGAGCGTACCAGAAACGTACCAAACAGAAATCGATGGATTTTCGCGAATTTTGACAATTTGGACTGGAATTAGCTTCAGAGAGGTGCGAAAACTCACTAGGAACACTCAGAAATCATCTTTCATCTTTGAAACACTCGGAATTGCAAAAATTTGATGAAAAATGAAGAAAACCCACACTTTCTCTCTCTAGAAACCGAAAAATTACCAAAATCATAGCAGTATAGCAACCAACCGCTCTGATACCACTTGTAAAAACCACTGTACGATCTTACTACTGCATGATTCGGTAATCGGAGAAACACAAACGAGTAAATAAAGCTTTGCTTTATTGATTCACAAAGAGATACAAGCTAGAGAGAGAAACACACTCAATACACACAATTAAGATGTGGAAATGACAGAACTAACTAGACTCTCTATAACATGAACTATTTATAGTCACTAACACACTGATCTGCGTACCACCCACGTACCATTTGGTACGCACGTACAATCTGGTACGGCTGACCATCTGGTATGGCCAGTTGACTATCTTGACTCACACAGATGCTCTTGATTAGATACAATACACGAGACACACGTTAGCATAAGAATATGCTCTAACAATGAGCCGCTCAGAGAATACATCGCTAGATTCGGAGGAAAATCCCTCGAGATTCCACACCTAGATATGGCGGCAACCATTGAAGCCTTCAAAATGGGGCTCCGATAGGTCGAACCACACAAGAAATCGAAACCCCTAGGGTTCTTTCTTATTTGCCGAAAATTAGAGAGAAAGAGAGAGATTAGGGTTTGCACTTTTTTCAGATAAATGCAGCAGCTAAACCTTAAACCTATAAAGTTTATTTATAGTGTTTAGGAACTTGATAAACAATTTAGGGTTTTGGATAGGGGCTTTACGATTTTCGGCCCTAAGGCCTATCCCAAAACCTTTTCCTAAATGTAATCAAATTACAACTCTCTCTAATTACAACTAACACCCCTTGTTAACAATTAACCGTTAGTTTTTAACGATTCCTCGTTAAATGTTCGTGATAAATATTAATTAACCAATTAATTAATATAAATACATTAGTGTCGAGACGTTTAACCCCGTAGGCTTAAATACTTTCTGAACATACGCTTATTAATACGTGATCATATCCCTACAGCTCCCACTTGAGCTCGTAATACTAAAGGTAATAACATTGATTAACGTCTAGCAACACGCCAATGCTCCCGGAAATATTTAAGTACAGTTTCTCAAAGTGTATTTAAATGGTACAGTCATTTACTATCCCTTTGTTACCGATACCGTTGTTAAATATGAATATGGATCAAGTCATTTCATACTTTAACGATTCTGTTTCTCATTCCATAACTAATTAAAGATTACCAAATTCAAAATCGAGACACATCTGGATTTCATTTGGGCACGGCGATGCAAACATCTTAATTAGTCCCAATGAGGGGCCCAGTGGTATCTGCTTCAACTTTTAAGCTGAAGGAACAAATCCTCTTGACTACACGTGTCCAGTCACATACTTCACTACACTTACTGAAAATAGCCCTTTTGTACTACCTTATTCAGGATAGTTAGAACTATATCAAGTAGATGCAATCCACATATGCATGACCTGCTTGTATCTCAAGTCTAAGGATAAATAAAGCAACCATTTATGAATTTCACTTAATGACGACGATCCATAAAATGACAATTCGTTAGTGGGGTTGTCCGATATGCATCCTATGAATACCATGCGAGTTTGGTGGGACCATCCATTGTATATTCCAAGAATATTACCAATCACTCAGATTTGTCTTAGTTTAACTATATTCCCATATAGTTAATTGACAATGGATAATTTAGAATACTTGACAAGTACTCAAGGATTAAACATGCAAATATAGGACACAATTTACTATTAAATGAAATCAAACATATCAAGTACTTTATTTCATTATATAAATAGAAATTGTTTAACATCCCTTATCCAAATACCGAACATCAGACATACATGATTTAACTAGCTAATTTAAGTCCCATGCCCTCGGCATGCCTTTCAAACTTCGGCCTCGAAAAAGCTTTCATGAAAGGATCAGCTAAGTTAATATCTGTGTGAACTTTGAGTAATCTGATTTCACCTAGTTCGATCTGCTCACGAACATAGTGATATCTCCTGGCATAGTGTCTGGCGCCCTTCTGAACTCCAGGTTCTTTGGCAATGATTAATGCACCAGTATTATCACAATACATATCAATAGGAAAGTTACTTGTAGGGATCACGTCAAGCCCACAAATAAACTTCCTTATCCAGACTGCCTCCTTTGCAGCTTCCGAAGCAGCAATGTACTCAGACTCTGTTGCAGACATAGGAACTGTGGTTTGTTTCTTGCTTTTCCAATCCACAGCGCCTCCATTCAGAACGAAGACGTACCCAGACTGAGACTTCGTGTCATCTCTATCAGTCTGAAATCCAGCATCGCAGTATCCGGTCACTTTGAGCTCTTGATCTGGATTTCCCCCATATACCAATAACAAATCTCTAGTAGCCCGTAGGTACTTGAGAATGGTCTTAACAGCAGTCCATTGACTTTCACCTGGATTCTGTTGAAATCGGCTAACGATATTTTGCGCAAATGCTATATCAGGTCTAGTGCATCTCACCGCATACATTATGGATCCTACAGCCGAAGCATAAGGAACTCTTTGCATACGCTTCACCTCATCAGGAGTAGAAGCACCTTGTTTGACCGATATACCAAGTCCTTCCTGCATAGGTACTATACCACGCTTGGAATTCTCCATCTTGAATCGCTTCAAGATCTTATCAATATAAGCACTTTGACTTAGTCCAATTAACCGCTTAGTTCTACCTCTATAGATCTTGATTCCAAGAATGAATGCTGCTTCTCCCAAGTCTTTCATGGCAAAACACTTTCCAAGATGGGATTTTACATATTGCAACATTGGAATGTGTTTTCCTATAATCAACATGTCATCTACATATAAGACAAAGAAAGTAACATTACTCCCACTAGCTTTGCGATATACACATGGCTCATCGGGATTCTGAACGAAACCAAACTTTTTGATTTCTTCATCAAACCGTTTATTCCAACTCCTCGATGCTTGCTTTAGTCCACAAATGGACCTTTGAAGCTTACATACTCGGTTGGGATGTTTTGGATCAATGAACCCTTCAGGTTGATCCATATAGACTTCTTCATCTAAGTAACCATTTAAGAAGGCAGTCTTAACATCCATTTGCCATATCTCAAAGTCATAGTACGCTGCTATGGCTAAGAGAATCCTAATAGTTCTAATGTCAGCTACTGGAGAAAAGGTCTCATCATAGTCCACCAAAACGTTGAGTATAACCTTTCGCCACGAGACGAGCTTTATAGGTGTGTACATTTCCATCCATGTCGGTCTTCTTCTTGAAGATCCATTTACTCCCAACGGTCTTCGCGTTAGGAGGAAGATCAACCAAGTTCCAAACTTGATTATCTTTCATGGATTTCATTTCCACGTTCGCAGCTTCAAGCCATTTGTCAGATTCCGGATCTGATAATGCAGCTTTGAAGTTCGGAGGCTCATTGAGATCTCCTGATACGTTCTCCTCGGATTCGACTAGACCAATCCATCTATCCGGATTACGTACGACCCTTTCGGATCTACGAAGTGGAATCGCAACATCATCGATTTGAGGTTCATCACTTTGAACATTCCCCCCCCCCCCCAAGTTGATGAGTGTTAGTTATTTCTGAAGGTGACACATCTTCTAGTAGTTCTACAATTCTCCCACTGTTCTCTTGAGCTATAAAATTCTTTTCAAAGAATTCATGATATCGAGCAACACGAACAGTATTTTCGAAAGGATTGTAAAAGTAGTAACCCATTGTTTCCTTTGGGTATCCCACGAAGATGCACTTAGTAGTCCTGGGTTGTAGTTTGTCAGGCGTATCACACTTTACAAGTGCCTCACATCCCCAGACTCTTAAGTAAGACAACACAGGGACTTCTCCATGCCACAAATGATGCGGTGTCTTTTCAACCTTCTTGGTTGGAACCATATTTTGAACGCGTACAGCGGTTTCTAGAGCAAAATCCCAAAATGATATTGGGAGAGTTGTAAGGTTCATCATCGACCTTACCATTTCTAGTAAGGTTCGATTCCTCCTCTCAGAGACTCCATTATGCTGAGGAGTGTAAGGAGGAGTAAGCTGTTGGACAATTCCACACGCTTTAAGATAATCCTTAAACTCTTGGCTTAAGTATTCTCCACCACGATCCGATCGAAGGATCTTGATGGTCTTTCCGAGTTGATTTTCTACTTCGTTCTTAAACTCTTTGGATGTTTCAAACACTTCATGTTTATGTTTAAGCAAGTAAACATAACCATAACGGCTGAAATCATCCATGAAAGTCACGAAGTAGCTAGCACCTTTTCTTGACACATGTCTAAATGGGCCACAAACATCAGTATGAATGAGTCCAAGTAGTTCTTTAGCCCTTTGCGGCTTGTTCGGAAAGGGTTTTCTTGTCATCTTTCCTGAGATACAGGAAACGCATTGATCAAATGATTCATCATTTGATTGTAAGATCCCTTCACGTTGAAGTCTTTCAATGCGATTTTTTCCAACATGGGCAAGACGACAGTGCCAAAGATAGGTAGAGTCCAAACTAGTTTTGGCTCATTTGCTAATATTGTACATTGAATTATTTGAAACACAACCACG
Source organism: Deinandra increscens subsp. villosa (assembly GCA_039602395.1). NCBI lineage: Eukaryota > Viridiplantae > Streptophyta > Magnoliopsida > Asterales > Asteraceae > Deinandra > Deinandra increscens. The sequence continues at coordinate 4,550,733 of JBCNJP010000024.1, read as the reverse complement.
CATATCAATTTCATAAATGCCATCACAAGGAATAGCATCAAAATAATGAACATTATTTTTAGAAACTAAAATACCGATATTATTAAATGCATTAATAAATCCTTGGTTTTTCAACAAAGAAACTGAAATAACACCTCTAGTGATAGAAGGTGCATAATGACAATTGTCTAATACAATGAATAACTCAGAAGGCAGAATTAAATGATATTCTCCTATAGCTTCTACAGCTGCTGGCAAACCATTTCCCACGTACAACTGCAAAGCCCCAGGCTTCAGTTTCCTCCTCTTTCTAAGACCCTGTAACGAATTACAGATGTGAGTTCCACAGCCGGTGTCATACACCCATGAATCACACTTAGAAAAGGAAAATAATTTAATTGTGAAGATACCTGAAGTACTAGCCCCGCTAGTATTCTTTCTCTTCTTCATCAACTCAGCTAGATAGGTAGGACAGTTCCTCTTCCAGTGTCCAACTTCACCACAATGGTGACAGATCTGGTCTTTAGCCGGATGCTCTTTTGCGTCCGGAGGGGTTTGCTTGGTTTTAGGAACAAACGCAACTGCCTTGCCTTTTCCTTTACCATCATTCTTGCCCTTCGCCTTTTGCGGTCGTTTAGCCTTTTGGATCTTTCCCACCTTGATCATAAGAACTTGGGGTGTTTTAGTGGCCTTATTAGGAATCGTTTTTTCATACTCGACAAGCATAGCATGAAGCTCAAGTATAGTCTTAGTCATACTATGCATGTTGTAGTTGCGCACAAAACCCTCAAAATCCTTCGTAAGAGATTTGAGGATCATGCCAACTGCCACAGCCTGATTATACCCATAATTGAGCGATTCCAATTTGTCAAAGTAGCTCTTCATCTTGAGCACATGACTACTGACCGATTTACCAGTTTCAAGCTTCAAGTCGTAGAGTTCCACAACTAGGTCGAACAATTCAACACCAGCTTGTTTTTCATACATCTTCTTTAGCTCTTTGATCATATCACAAGGTGTATGAAATTCGTATTGCTTCTAAAGATCGGGAGTCATACTCGAGATCATCATGCAAGCAACCTCATCGTATCTGCTATATTCTGCATTGTAGAACGCTTTCTCTTGATCAGAAGCATTAGCGGCTGGCTCGGTCGGCCAATGATTTTCAAGGACATCGGTCCTCCGTTCAACTCTAAGGACAATCCTCAGTTGACGGTACCAGTCATTGAAGTTAGATCCATTCAACTTTTCTCTTTCAAACATTTGACGAAAAGCATGACCAACATTGTTTTGAGGAGGGTTTGTTGCCATCTACAAAACAGATTAAGTTCAAAAATCAGAATTTCGATAATCTTTTCCTTAATAAATTTAATTACCCAATGTTTAAACATTTTAAACAATTAAGCTTATTAAGGCTAGTATCCAATTGACATGCCATCATTTCATCAGTTGATCTGCTAGAAATGATGCATTCAAAAGGTAAGTGACGATCAATAATTGTACTCCAAGTACAATTCATAGATTTTATGGGACCTACAAATAATACTTGCGAATCTTGCACCAAGTAGTTTGTAGTCATATTTCATCCCATCTTTTACCACAGGCCAAGGGTCTCACCGCTTAGCTCGCTTTAAGTCGTCTAACTAAGAACGCACAAATCGTCCACCATTGTGTACCAATGAGTGGGAATTTGCCATGTAAATGCCATTTTACCATTGTGTACAAATGAGTAAGATGACATCCACAAGTGTCCTTTTCAAGGTGGATGGCAAAGACTTAAGTTTGGTTTGGGTCAAAACAATTTTGATGTGTGATCAAAAATGTTATGTGTGAAGATTCATGCATATCTTCACCACATAATGTGTTTATAAAATTCTTAGTTTGTCTTCCAAATCAAAAGAGCTCGGTAGCTCCATTTGCAACACACAAAGAAGCGTAGTGGTGAGGTTTGCACTTTTACAATTAAAAACCTACCCACTTTAGGGAGGCAAGGCGACCCGACTTATACCTCTCTTAGAGTGTGTTCAAATGGGTGAGCCGGTGTTTCTTTTGAGTTTTAGGACACAAATTTTATTTTATAAACAAAATCATATTTCAATAGATATTTAAGCAAATTTCGATTTTCATAAAACAAATTTGCAATAAAACCTTTTATTATGTCGCAATTATCACAAATAATCACATAATCTTAGGATTTCTAATTATCTAACATAATTTTAATTTTAATCCTCTTTGATATAAGTAATAACCACGAACGATTTGCATGAAACATCATGGTTTTTACTTCCTTTTAACATTTAAAATAAAGGTACAACATGTTGATTATCAAATAACAAAAACTTGGGTTCTTAATTATAGATCACAAAATCAAATTTTTAGATCTAAAATTAGGGTTTCCGATTCGGCTAGAGGTTTTCGATTCGTTATATAGTTTTCGATCGGAATCAGGGTTTCCGATCGAGAACTACTTTTCGATTAGGGTTTACGATCAAAACATGTGTTTCCGATCGAAACTAGGGTTTCCGATCGAAAAACAAGGGTTTCCGATAAGGACTAGGGTTTCCGATCGGAAAACAAGGGTTTCCGATCGGGAGTAGCGTTTCCGATCGGAAAACAAGGGTTTCCGATCGGGAGTAGCCTGCGGGTCGAAAAGTGGTTTTCGATCGGGTCGAACAGCAGTTTTCTATCAAATTTTAGAGTTTTTTCGTTTTTACCAATTTGCGAAACCTTTTCCAATTGTAAAACACGATTTTTAATTGGATCGAAAAGCTAGAATCTGATTTGTTTACCCCCCTTCCAAGTTTTTATCCCCTGTAATTAATTAAAATCATAGGTGGCTCGTGATACCACTGTTGGGTTATATAACAAATTATCACTTTAAACACGAGTACGCAGCGGATATTTTTCCTATGAATTAATCTAACTAACCGGATAGATAATGCGTACCTTTTTAGCTCGGCAAGAGAAGAACCTTTAGGATTTGAAATAAATCCCTCTACGATCGTACACACGACACACCAATGTGTTGGGTTTTAAGAACTTTATCAAAGCCATTTTAACTCCTTAAAATGTAAAACGCAGCGGAAAACAAAATCATATATCATGTTAGTTAATGTTAAAACCGATTTTTAACATTGTTTATCCTAACCCAAACCGAGGATCCAAATATGTATGCATGCTATCAAAACTAAAACCAACCATAGGGGGTTTTAGATTTACCTTCTTCCAAGCTCAAAATTATGAAGAAGATGATGTGCATGAACCGACTTGCTCTCTAACTTGAAAGCCTCAAGTGATGATACCCACGAGCTTAAGCAACAACCACCCTTGTTGCTAGGATTTCTTGAAGGTGACTCTTCCTCTTAGCTTGAGTCCAAGTTCTTGCTTTTCTTCACTAGAACCGATTCTAGAGAGAGTTTTTGGAAGAGAAAATTCTGCACTTGTGTTATTGGTGTAGTGGAGAGGTTGTAGGTTATTTTATTAATTAAAATGGGAAGGGTCAAAAAAGAGGAATGAATCTAGATACCCTTGCATGCCTTGGACACTACAAAAGCCACCCACCCTCATTATTAGAGGGAGAGGGGCCGTTCAAAAGGAGGGGGGGAAAGAAGAATTTCAAATTCTTTTCTTTCTCCCCTCCTACAAATCCCATTTAATTAATGTATTATATTTTGTTATGAGGCTTACTTGTAACATGTCCTGTAACATCTTATATGACATGTAACAAGACCAAAAATATAATATAACATATAACCCTTTTATATGTTGTGTAACAATTTATTTAACCACTTAAATAACATTGCTACTTTACTTCTCCAATTTAAATCATCCATATGATTTAATCATAAGTGCAATTATTTAGAAACCCATTTCCAAATATCTTCTTTAGGTGATATTTATTTAATTGATCATATCTAAATAAATATCCATTGGGTGTTTGTCTAGCTCGTTATTGGGTATGACCCGTCTTGGATCATAACGTACTAGCCACATCAATCTAGTATGTGTCTTGGGCAGACCGAGTCCAACACGATGTACGTATGCTAGTACTCGATTACGAACTCTTCTTGGTGAAGTGGGCTTGGTCGAACCACACAAGAAATCGAAACCCCTAGGGTTCTTTCTTGTTTGCCGAAAATTAGAGAGAAAGAGAGAGATTAGGGTTTGCACTTTTTTTAGATAAATGCAGCAGCTAAACCTTAAACCTATAAGGTTTATTTATAGTGTTTAGGAACTTGATAAACAAGTTAGGGTTTTGGATAGGGGCTTTACGATTTTCGGCCCTAAGGCCTATCCCAAAACCTTTTCCTAATTGTAATCAAATTACAACTCTCTGTAATTACAACTAACACCCCTTGTTAACAACTAACCGTTAGTTTTTAACGATTCCTCGTTAAATGTTCGTGATAAATATTAATTAACCAATTAATTAATATAAATACATTAGTGTCGAGACGTGTAACCCCGTAGGCTTAAATACTTTATGGACATACGCTTATTAATACGTGATCATATCCCTACAGGATCTTGGTAAAAAGGCAAGATGACCTAGAAAGAATGACAAGCTGGGATCTTGGAAAGACAAAACCAAGTGGTGTGCCTACCATGAGGATTTTGGCCACCTAACAGATGAATGCATAGCACTTCGATAGGAAATCAGCTACCTACTCAGTAAGGGGCACCTCAAACAATTGATAGGCAGAAAGAAGATCAAAACTCAGGAAGTCGACAAGATTCCACAGAGAGTAGCTTATCCTCCTCAGGATGCTCAGATAATTAACCTCATATCAGGAGGCTCAGACATCTGTGGTACTTCCTATTCCTCGGCTAAGAAACATGCTAAGGAATCCAAATCTGAACAGGGTGACAGACCTATCCGGACTTCCACTCTAACTCAAGACAAAGTCATATCCTTTGATGAAAACAACCGTTCCCATGTTTGGGATCCCCATCACGATAGTCTTGTGGTTACTTTACATATTACTAACCATTTTGTTCGCACGATCCTGATCGACAATGGAAGCTCAGTAAACATAATCCACCTTGATGTACTAAAAAGTTAGGGATCCCAGAAACTAAAATAGTTACAAGATCCTCAGTCCTTGTCGGCTTCAGTGGTGAAACTAAAAGCACCGTTGGGGATATTAGGTTACCAGTGTACATAGAGGGGGTAAACTCTATGCAAATTTTTTGTGTTATAGACTCTCTCTCTTGTTGCGATATAATTCTTGGCAGGCCATGGATACACGAGATGAAAGTTGTCCCCTCAACTTATCATCAATGCATCAAGCTTCCCACACCTTGGGGAGTTGTAAGGATTAAAAGCGATCAGCAGGAAGCCAAGAACTGCTATTCAACTTCAATGAAGATCACCACCAAGATGACAAAGGGATAGCAATTACAGATGAGAGCACTTGAAGTACAGGAGGACAGGGATCTTGATGTCAAAGATGTCCTTCTAGATCCTGAGAATCCTGAAATCAAGGTGCGCGTCGGGACATGCATCCCAGCGGATGTTGAATGAGACTTGGTTCGGCTCCTCAAAGCCATAACTTCAACTTTTTCTTGGAAACATGAGGATATGACAGGTATCCCTAAACATGTTATTACTCACAAACTTGGTTTAGATCATTCTTTCAGGCCCATACAACAAAAGAGGAGAAATTTTGCTCCCATGAAGAATGTTATCATCCAGGAGGAAGTTGACAAGCTTCTCAAAACCAAGATGATTAGAGAAGTCAAATATCCCAAGTGGCTAGTAAATGTGGTGGTGGTTCATAAGAAGAATGGAAAGTGGAGAGTTTGTGTTGATCACACAGACTTGAATATGGCTTGTCCTAAGGATTCTTTTCCATTCCCCATATTGATGCAATGGTGGACGCCATAGCTGGGCACGAGATGCTAACCTTCATGGAACCATGTGATCGGGAGCATACAACATTTATGACCCGACATGTATCTATTGTTATACTGCCATGCCTTTTGGTTTAAGAAATGCAGGTGCAACCTATCAGAGGCTCGTTAATATGATGTTTAAAGAGCAACTAGGGGACACAATGGAGGTCTACATAAACGACATGGTGGTGAAATCCAAGAAGTCAAAAGATCATGTCAGGGATCTCCAAACTACCTTTGACATCCTTGACCAATATAACATGAAGCTCAATCCCTCCAAGTGCTACTTTGGCGTGTGAGCCGAAAAGTTTTTACGCTACATGGTTACAGAAAGAGGAATCGAAGAAAGTCCCGAGCAGATCAAAGCAATCTAAATTTGAAGTCCCCCTCAAATGTAAATAAGGTACAAAGATTGACAGGAAGGATCGCAGCGCTTAACAGGTTCATCTCGAGATCCTCATAAAAAACAAGGATTTCTATGATATCTTGAGGAAAAACAAGAAGTTTGTATGGACTGACAAGCATGAAGAAGCCTTGAGATGCTTAAAAGACTACCTGTCAGCAGCCCCGTTGCTAATGAAACCAGAAGATGGGGAGTCGCTATATTTATATCTAGCTCTTTCCGGAAGTTCAGTTAGTGCAGTCTTGGTAAAAGACCACCAAGGTCAGCAGCATCGGGTATATTACGTAAGTAAAACTCTGCTAGACTCAGAGTCCAAGTATTCTCACCTTGAAAAATTAATTCTAGCTCTTATAATGGCTTCCACTAAACTTAGACATTATTTTGAAACTCATATTATATTTGTAAAATCTAACTATCCTATTAGGTCAGTTCTTAGGAAGCCGGAGATGTCAGGTAGAATGGCTAAATGGGCAGTCAAGTTGAGTGCTAATGACATTAAGTATGAGCCAAGGACAACAATCAAGTCTCAAGCCTTGGCTGACTTTGTGGCTGATTTCAGCAGTGACATAGAACCAGAAGTTGAAAAGGGAGTCCAGCAGCTTGAGAAGCTCGAAGCAAACTGGATCCTTAACACTGATGGATCCTCAAATGTTAGAGGAACAGGGCTGGGCGTCCTGCTAAAATCGCAACAGGGGGACATAATAGCACTATCCATATCTTGTGAATTCCAGGCTACAAACAACGAAGCTGAGTATGAAGCTTTGATTGCTTGGTTGCAATTGGCTAGAGATATGGGTATCCGGTGTATTCAAGTATTTCTTGATTCCCTTCTATTGACTAACCAATTTATTGGCTCTTATGCAGTGAAAGGGGAGAATCTAATCAAATATCTTGATATTGTTAAAAATTTATCTTTGTTTTTTGAAAGTTTTAACATTTCACAGGTTCCAAGAGAAGACAATTCAGAAGCCGATGTTTTAGCAAACTTGGCTTCATCGCCTAGGATTCCTGAGGATATCAGGATTCCTATAACGCACATCCTGACGCCGGCAATAGCTCAACAGGAAGCTCACGCAGTTGATGATAGTGAGGAAGCAGATGTTGGGAATCCCAAGGATATCCAAGAATCCTGGACTTATCCAATTATTAAGTATCTTAAAGACGGGGAGATTCCTAAGGGTGGAAATCCTAGAGCTTTTCTCGCAAAGGTAATACCTTATTTCATCTTAGATAATATATTATATAGAAAATCTCTTGCAGGTGTCTACTTGAGGTGCTTAGAGAAAGCAGAAGCTCTTGAGGTGCTTGAAGACATCCATAGTGGATATTATGGAAATCACACTGGGGGCAGAGCACTCTTCTCCAAGGTTCCCACATTTGGTTATTATTGGCCTACAATGAAGAATGATGCTAGGAGCTTCTCACAAAAATGCAATGCCTGCCAAAGGCACGAAAATATTCTGCATCAACCTTTTGAGCGTTTGCACCCTATAGTATCCCCGTGGATATTCATGAAGTGGAGCATGGATATTGTGGGTAAGCTGCCCAACGCTCCTGGAGGGAAAGGATTTATGCTTGCAATGACAGACTATTTCTCCAAGCGGATTGAAGAAGAAGCCTATGTGCAATTGAGAGAGAAGAGGTGTTATCATTCATCAAGAGAAATAAACTCACCAGATTTGGGATTCCGGTAGAGATCATATGTGACAACGGCTCTTAGTTTATTGGCAAAAGAACAACACATTTTGTGCAAGCTAGGGCATAAAGATGATTACTTCAACACCTGTCCACCCTCAAGCTAATAGGCAGGCGGAATCCAACAATAAGATTATCATCAACAATCTTAAAAAGAAGTTGGGCTCCAAGAAAGGCAAGTGGGTTGAAGAGCTACCATTCGTTCTTTGGAAAGATAGGACAACAACCCAAGAATGCAACAGGGCAAACTCCATTATCAATGGTATTTGGAGCTGAGGCTGTGATTCCCACAGAAATAGTGTTACCTACAGCCATGATCAACTGCCGGGATCCTGAAATCGATAGCCAGACTCTACTTCAGGATCTCGAAACAGTTGAGGAGCTCAGGGATATAGCCAGAATCCGGATGGCATCTTATCAACAAAGGGTGGCAAAGTTTTACAATAGAAATACCAGGTTAAGAACATTTCAAGTGGGGGATTTGGTGTTGTGGAAAGCATTTCAAAATACTACCAATCCAGCCGATGGGAAATTAGCACCAAAGTGGGAAGCCCCATACTTGATAGATTCTGAAGAAGAAAAGGGGACATATTGTTTGGTGAACATGATAGGAGAACCTCTACCAAGAGCCTGGAATGCCATCCATCTCAAAGCTTACTTTATCTGAGAATCCTTTTGGAATCCCAAGGAACCACACTGCCCAAATACTACAAGGTATGTATACTAATCCAATTTCAATATTATCCTTATTATTTTCATCACATGAGACTAACTTAGGCATCGGAGTGGTGTTACCTAAGCTAACACCCACCCCTCACCAAGCATTGAGTGTTTTGCAGATTCTGAGGATCCTAAGTACTTTAGGTATATCCCCAGTTAGAGGCTGGCCACCTCTCCTACATTTTAGGTATCCTGTATACCTTCTAAGGTTTGAGAGGCTGACTCCTCTCCTAAGTTTGGGTAATCGCCAGTAGCGCACGAACCTCGCCAGGAGCGCACGTTGTCCACCAGTATGCTCAAGATGGCCGGACTAGTCCATCCTATGGGTGGCTAACAATCTTGTCCTCGTAGGCTGCTGGGCGGATTCTCAAGGTTTTTAACACAGACGTGTTAACTTAGGTTTTGGCATCTTCATGTCACTGAAGATGGCTTGGTACCAAGTATATAAGGGCTTGACCCCAGTAACGGCTTAGTCCCAAGTAAACACGGGTTGTCTCTAGATTTGGCTAAGTCCCAAGAATCCCAATTTTATCCCCAGTATATTTCTAAGTGTATTATCCTATATACATAAAACTTCCTTTGGCCATTGGCCAGGATCCTATAAAACTCTTTTCAGGATCTCAAAGCAGGATGCCAAGATGAATCAGCGAAATAGTTTGTCAGGATTCCTTTCAGGAATCGACCAAGGTAAAACTTAAAGGTGGGGTCACTTATGTTTTTATCCCTTGATTTTACACTTTGACCTATTCGATCAATAAATTTTAATTGGTTTTCTAAATATGCAAGTACTTTTTAAGAATCCTAACAAAATTTGATTCCTATATGCAAAATCTTAACTCAAAACACAACGTGTATAGCCAAAAGATAATTATATTATTAAACATACAGAAACGGGTTTGAGCTCCCCAAGGTTCGTCCTGAAAACCTCAAGATGCCTCTGCTTGGGAAGCTCAGAGGTGAAAAGTTTTTAGGAATCCTGGTTTCGTCTTGTAAAACACAAGATCCCTCCACCAGGATCCCTACCATTGTCTGCTATTGTTTTTGCTTGTTTCTTACAGGAACCACAAATAAATTATTTCACAACCACCAACATCTAAACAAAAAACCTAAAAAAGTGGGCTCAGACCGTTGCATTATCTTCATCGCCCATTGCCTTCCCATCCTTCTCCAGCTTCTCACCCTCCTCAGGCTTCTTACCCTCGCCAAATACAACATATAAGCCTGAGTCACCGCCACCGGGGATTCCAGAATCATCTTCGAGGAGAAACCATCGGTCCCATCCTTCCTAGTTCTAGCCGCATCACCATTACCTCCCCCAACGATTCCAGAATAGCCTTCCAGCCCACAACATCCTAGCCAAGCACCTTGAAGCCATCCTCTTCAGCCTCACCCGCCATTTGGATTTTACATTCCAGGACGCTTTAGGCAGCTGAGAATTTGCCTACTTCAGCTTCCGTGACCATTTTAGCTTCAAATGCCAGGCGCTACTCGGTGAGCTTATGCTCGTAGAACAGGGTCTTGCCCTTGGAAATATCAGCTTGGGCTTGGATCTTATCCTCGAATTCAGCTAGCTTCCTCTCCATGTCCATGGCCTGGGTGCTAAGCTTCTCGATGCCCTGCACGAAATAACGAGAATCCTGATCAGTGGCTGTGATAGGTATATAACTAATATATGTATTTGTTGAGCTTCTTACCTGGTTGATCATGGTCTGCATCGAGAGAACCTTGTTGCTCACTTCAGAAGGAGCTAGGCCTTCAAAGGTTTCCAGGTACACGGTGGCTTCAGTGGTCTTTCGCTTCTTGGAAGCTGAGGCCTTAGGCCGGCTGACAGGTGGCTTGGAGGTGGCAGGCTGCTCCATTTGCTCTTTCTAAACCTTGTGGAGGTTATCAATATCCTTCAGGGAGAATGAGGAGTTGGACTTGGGGGCTGCATTAAAACCAGTCATCTCAGGAAATGTGATTGGCTGAATAGCTCTGTTCACTGGCAGTTGCTTCGAGGATCAGGGCTCTTTCGGTAACTGGAATCTGGTAGAGTGCTTCAAGCTTCTGGGGATCCGGGTGCGCCTTGATGAGATTCTCAAACTTGGGTGCTGCAAAAAAAATTTAAAAAGTTAAACACAGATTCAGAGTTTTGCGACGGAAAGGAAATCAATATCCTACCTTTATCAACCCACTTCAATGGCAATTCTGTACCCCCTGGAATCGAGTCACGCTTCACAAAAAAGAAACGCTTCTTCCAATCATGATCATTATGGGAAGCTCGGGGAATCAGTTGAGAAGTAGAGGTGCGAGCCTTTAAGACGACTTGGCTGCAACCATGGGTTCTGAGTTGGTATGCTTTTTAGATTTCAGGAATCCCAATCTCCAGGTTCCGAATTTGATTCAGTTGGTCCAAGGAATACAGAATGCGCCAAACCATAGGCATGGTTTGGGCATATCTCAGCAGGGTGGTCTTAAAAAACTGGGTAACAAGCTCCGGGAAGGGGAATGTCATATTGAGAAGAAAATGATAATACATAAAACAAACCCAAGTGGTAGAGGTGAAATCGGACTTGACTCTAGAATCAAAGGGTCGAAAAACTAGGCGCGAAGGAAAGATACCGCAGTTTTTCAGGTCGTGGAGTCACTGTTATCGAATGTGCAGGTTTCCTCCTCACCAGGGACAATGTATCCTTGATCGTGGAAATCGTCGATCACCAGGGAGTTCAACAAAGAGGATGAACACATGTTTTTCTTGGCCATTGCCGGAAAACTAGAAAATCGAAAAAGAAAGACGGTGAGAACTGACCTGGATTATCGAAGAAGCTCGGGAGGATTTCTGGGAGAAGATGAAGGTTAAACGAATTTGGAATCTGGTATTTAAAGGAAAAGTAATGATGAGGGTCGCATCCCTCAGACGTCATAAAAAAATGTCCCATCTCAACTACTTTTACCGTGATAAAGCCGTATATTTGGCATCTTTTGAATTTCGACAACTGTTGAGCTTATCTACAACTGTCGAAATTCAAGAGGCAATTGTTGAGGGTGTATTTTCAGGATGCTCGCAGGAAGCTCAGATGGTTCAGGAATCCTACTACAGTCTGGGAATCCCACTTGTCTAGGTATCCTGATTTGTTTATATTCGACTAACCCTTATAATTGCCACGTGTTTATTTGACCCAGGTACCGTTGAGTCATCAATTACCTCCAAAACACTAGCTCCAGCTACTGAAAAACATGGACCAAGTGGACTAATGCAGCTCTAACGGTCAAGTTAGTTGGAGGATAGGATCCCGGGAATCCCGGAATGTTTGTTATTCATGTATTCGCTATATAATCGAGGACTCGATCGGTTTAGGAACACACAACACCTGCACACTCTAGCGGTGATAGTACCTAATCATTGTAACACTTAGCCCCGATCGATCAATCCTCCAAAAGCATTGTAATTTTTAGTTTCTTATTAATAATATCGTGAGGAAGCAGGCTCTTCAGGCTGGCTCCCGAGGTTTTTTACCAGGATTCCTAGAGGCAACTCGAAGGATTCTGGATTTTCCCTCGTTACATCCTTGTGTTCATTTTTACATTTTGAGCATATTGTCATTCTAACCCTAAAGCACACTACCTCACATTCTAAGTTTGGAATACTAAATCATCTTGTTGATTTTTTACCAAAACATCTTCATCTTTTAAATTTCTTCTTCTTGACTTGCTGGTGTAGGTGTTGGTGAAGATTATTACTTTGACAATCTTCATTGGGCTTCATGTGGGACTCGGGAACTTTTTCTCAATCCGCAATAGCTTTAACTTCTAAAAATGAACTAGTAACGAGAGGAGGATTCTCATACAATTGCTTCTCTTGAATAAACTATGGTTCCTGCTAAAACTTCGGTAACTGTCTTGAAATGCCCTTCTTTAGAGGATAAAATTTTGAAAACCTCTATTTTAGCAAACTTGGTTGTTGTTGTTTAGATAGAATCTTGACTGCTCCGCAACATTTCCTTCATGAACTGACCTGAAGTCTTCAGCTTCCCCTCAACTTATGAACATCTTCTTTTGGAATCTTTGTGAGGCTTGAATAGAACCAACAACTTCCCTTAAGCAGTTGCTTTTCCAGATAGGGAAGTCTTGTCCGGCTGGTTCTTAGACTTGAGTAGCAGCATAATCATCAGCTTTTCTCTTCATCCCATGAACCTATCTGGAAAATAGAAAAAACAAAAAACAAACCACCAGACATATGATGACTGGACTCTGGGTTAGTAGGTGTGTATCATTATTTTAACCGAAAACCTTAATACTGATTACGAGTTTTCTATAAAACTTCCCCTTAACCCAAGACCTCTTTTAACTTCCCCTAAGCTGAGCTTTCTCTCAGCTAATGACTTGCCCTGAGATAGTACATATTATCTCATCTCCCCCTGGGATAATGCATATTATCTCCCCCTGAGATAATGCATATTATCTCCCCCTGAGATAATGACTTCCATCGAGATAATGCTTTTATCTCACTATGATCCATCCTTCTCCCCCTAAAAATTGGATACATCTTGGGTGGGCACACCGTCATGCACACAACCCACACAAACTCATTTAAACATCTCAAATTAACATGGACAGGACAAAAAGAAAACTCAGAGAATCACATAAGAACAATTAAAAATTAAACAAATATGAACCAATTTAAACATGAGAAGGTTTCTAAGGGATCAAACCATATGAATCAGACCGAGGAATCCTTTTCAGCTTCTGTTACTCGAACACGTCCAGGTGATTGCCAATATACTGGTTCACTTTAAACTGAAACCTTTTTCTTATTCAGGCTGTTTGTCACTTTTATTATCTTTTATTGTACATTAATTATGAACAGAAAGTGGGTTTCAAACAAATCCTAGGTACATTTTATTGCACACTATCAAGCACATAACTTCCCTACCACATATTTTCACAACATGAACCAGAAGTTTGGAACTGAGCTCGAGACTTGGTTGAGAAGAGAAAGAATAGATCACAAATATTTTTTGGTATAATATATAAAGTCAACTAATCTCCCAGTGGTGTTTCAATCAGGCTGTAACCTGACTATGACACATAGTATGCATTAGTGACAAGGCTGAGTGATTTGGACGCTTGAGGGTCTCTTTTGATGTGCTCTTTGGCATCTTTTTGGTGTATACATACATTTTTTTTTAATTTTTTTATATATATTATTTAAGGTGATCTAGAAGCACGGACAACTCCAGGTCATTGCTCACGCAAAGCCGAGGAGAGCCTTACATACGTGCGAAGCATCCCTAGGTCTTTGCTTAGCAAAACAGAGCAGACACCAAATTTTTTAGCTCAATTTCACACTCTTGGTGGCAAGCGTGTGTATCGGGAACTTGAACATGCAGTCAAATAGAAATGAAATTAACCTAAGTGTTGTTTCCCAACAAACTTCCATACGTTATCTTTTCAGATTAAACAGCTGAGCTTATCAACACATCACCTTGGATCCTGCCTTTTTGTGACGCCCACTCCCAGTCTTGGCTCTAGGAGGGGTCACGCGCCGGATTCACTCATGAACACATGGTATAAGAGATATAACTAAGCAGCGAAAATTAAAAACTTTTCATTTCTATATATGCCAAGTACAATAGTAAGGAAGATAACAATATACTATAACAACTATATCTTATCTATATCTATGCCAGTCTACTACCGAGTCATTCTTGATAGCATGCCCATCTAATCTGCCCTCACTAGAGCCCTTCCCTTGCTACTTTAAACATCACCAATACCTGACATACATACTTTTTTGGAAAGGTCAGCTTACGCTAGTGAGTTCTAAGTAATTAAAACTTTACCTTAACCTTGAAAGGTTACTTCAAACATTTGGACCTGACAGCCCCTTCTTTATTAACATTTAATAGGTATAAAACATAACAGGATTATACCAAGACATAACCTTTAAATCTTCAGTATTAAAAATATGTAAAACTCTAAATACCTCGGGCCTCCGGGACCATACCTCTGTGCAAATAATCAGTAAGTATAAAACATAGAGAATTATATGAAACGTTATAAGCAAACCTCCTTTCTTACTAAGGATTGTCTAACTGGGACTAAGCATAGTCCATCCGGTCGGTCGTCGCCTCCCGACTCCTGAGTAATCGTCGCTAGTCCAGTGGATTTTCATCCACTGCTTTAATTGTACAGTTCCCCTCAACCCTCCTTTCAGACAATCTTTGCTTAGATTAAAACTTCTTTAAAAATTTCCTCAAAAGTCCATTTAAATAACTGCCGTATTTTAGACTCAAAACATTTTATAATACTAGCCCATCACCCGTATATGGAATAAGCGTTTTACAGATATAATGTTATTGGTCTTGTTAAACTACAGAGAAACCTACACGGGCTGGGCCTATAGCATTTCCTATTGTATTATGGGTGTATATATATAGGAAGTACCAGCGGCGTATCCACCACACCTTAAATACAAACAGATATGATATAGAACCATTGTAGTGTAAAGTACGTGTTGGAACTAAAATCTATGTGACTGACGCCATCAAATCTGTTTACTGAAGCATTCAACTGAAGAATCCATGTGAATTGATTCAGAGACTAGCTTGTGATGCTCGAGGCTTGCGAGATTGGACTGAAGACCGTTTTCTGGAAAAGTCAACCGTTTAGGTCAACGGTCAACGTTAAAGTCAACGGAAGATCGGTTCGAACGAGTTAAGCTTCGTATTAGTTAAATCAACTTTGATTTAATTAACAATTTATGTTATTTATCTTTACTTGTAATTTTGTTCATTTGTTATGTTTTTCTGTTGTTAGTCACCCTCACTATATATAGTGAGGGTGCCCATTACAAGTAAGGGGGTCTCCAAAATGGAGATGATGATCTTCTTGTAGAGAAAGAGTGAGTCATGGATTTCTAGAGAGAGAGTGTTGTCATGATTTCTATGTTGTAATCATTCGACTAATGAAATCATTCGACTTGATTATCATCTTTCTTGTGTATGATTTCCTTGATTCTTCTCATCTTCATCGTCTCGGGTTTTCTCATCCGACCTCCGTTCTCGCTCAATGTCGAGATTCTTGTAGTGAAAATCGGTCCTGACAAATGGTATCAGAGTGGGTACCGATCAGATTTCATCTCACGATGAATCTGGTCACTCGAATCTGGATTTTGTGCTTGAATGGGTGAAGATGATGAAAACCCATTTTGAAGACTTTTTCTATTTTTTCTTCATTATTGATGGATTCTGGACAGATCTGATGTTGTTAGATGTTAGGTTATTGTTCATGGAGTCTATCTTGATGAGTTTTATCTTCAACATGTACAAATCTGTGGAGAAAATTAGAGATCATGAGCTGTTTTTTGTAACTTTGGAGTTTTTCCCGTTTTTAGGGTTTTTGAAGATTTTGGAGCTTGATTCTTCGTTTTCTGGGCATTTCTTCATGGATTTGGATGAAACGATATATGATTCTTAGTGGAAATCGCATTC
The DNA here is from genome assembly GCA_039602395.1 of Deinandra increscens subsp. villosa. Lineage (NCBI taxonomy): Eukaryota > Viridiplantae > Streptophyta > Magnoliopsida > Asterales > Asteraceae > Deinandra > Deinandra increscens. The sequence continues at coordinate 4,534,569 of JBCNJP010000024.1, read as the reverse complement.
CGGATCCATTGGAAGCATCGGTTTCATCTGAATCTCAACCATTTGGGAAGATATGGAAAAACACACACTAGTGCGTGTTTCACAGTGTTCTTCGTGTTCTTGAAGATTTCCAGAATTTGGGGCTGATTCGAATGGTATTTGCTGCTGTTTGGGATGTGTAAGTGGCCATAGCATGTTCTACAACAGATTTGTGTCATGAATCACTCGTTTCCATTCATTTTCGAGACTGTTTCAAGAATCGAAGGGTATGTGTTCTTCACTTGTGTTTATCATTTTCCAGATTTTTCTAAGTGTTCTTGAAGATTTGAAGATGCTCTTAGCGGACTTGTTGCAGTTCTTAGAGAACTTCTCATCTTCTTTGCAAACTTGTTTCGATTCTTAGCGAACTTGTTCTACTTTAGCGAACTTGAGTCCTTAGCGGACTTGAGAAGGGTCTTAGCGAACTTCTCAGACCCTTAGCGGACTTCTGGTGGCTTTAGCGGACTTGTTTTGCTTAGCGGACTTGTTTTGCTTAGCGGACTTGTTTATTGGGTCTTCGTTCGAGACATTTTCAGAGGATTCTGTTCGTTCAGGTTTCTAGAGCATGATCTCCCGAGTTCGGGGGTATAAATTTTGAAGATTTTCGTCAAGTTTTGAGGGAGATATGATCGATTTACGCTTTTCCGGCGACATCTCGTATTTCCGGTGGTAATTTCTGACAGGTTTCGGGTTGCGCAGGTTGTATACGATGATGGGAAGGTGACGATGACGTAGTAGTCAGCCATTGGCTAACAGAGAATTCTTTCTCTCTCTGTTTTGTCGGCTTGCACCAACATTCCATGTTCTTGTCGATTTTTGATTGGTGGACAGAATGCGCTTGGGCCCACACAAGTTGGAGATAGCCGTTGGAAGGCTTCTGATGGCGCTCTCTGATTGGCGGATTTCAAGCTCACAGGGATCACAGCTGTGAGCCGTTGGATCTCCATTGGATGTGATTTTTGCTCAACTCTGATTGGCTGAATCACATACACAAGGATTGTGTTTTCTCATGGTTGAATTTTGATTGGTGGAAAATAATACACGGATTAAGGTTTTTATTGGGGAGTTAATCACTAATAATTATTTTTCAGCTTTTTCGTTAAATGCTGGGCTTTTTCTATAGGTTTTTTACGAGACCAACGGAGATAATGTGCGAACGGAATTGCGGAATTTTTTTATTAGTCTCGGATTTATTCTAATTAATTATGGGGTTCTCGTTTATTGACGTCACGCGCACATTGGCTATCGACCACTGATGGGTTAGCTTCTTTAGCCGGTTAATTATGCAGCTTTCTCGTTATGTCTCACGGTTTTTATTTTTAGCTAATGCAACGTGGATGTCAACTAACCGGATTAACTGGAATCTCAGTTAAATTGTGGAATATTCCAATTAAGTCTCTCGGATGGCCGTTTCTTGACGAAAATTGATAGAATTTATCAGTTTGAGCTGTTTTCACCAGTAATTCAGAAATCTTCACGGAATATTTTTCGGAGCTTATTTTTCTTCGCCCAAAATTACGAAGACTCCGGTTATGATCATTTCACGCTCGGGATCTCAGTTTTTCTCAGATTTGACATTTATCTTTATTTTCACATCCAACCTCAGTCACGTGGATTATTCGCAACTGTCAGCATCCGACTTCCAGTTTTTCGCAAGATTGTCCGATCTCAAGATTGTTTATCTGGTTTCTCTAGGTAACCGATCGCGACGGTTCGACTCTTCGCATCTGATTTTACGCTTCCGACTTGATGTTTTTGGAGAGATTTAGAGAAATATGAGGAATTATTATGGAACTGGATTATCGGGTCGATTATCTGAAGTTGGAGCATGTTCGATGTTTGACTGGTTTATCTGATTCAGTTTGTTGCGGTTTTGACGCCGATGTTCAACATTTTCTCAATATTGTACCCGACCGTGTGAACCGAGTGAGCGGAACACTTGGATCTCAACCGGAGCAACAAGAACAAAAGAAGCTTGTTCAGAGGGGGAATCTCTACGACAGAAAGTCTATTAGTTTCTCATTGAAGATGTACAACAGAGCGATTCTTCAGCAGTTTGAACAGATTTGAAAGTATCAGTCAAGGGGGAATATATTGGAACTAAAATCTATGTGACTGACGCCATCAAATCTGTTTACCGAAGCATTCGACTGAAGAATCCATGTGAATTGATTCAGAGACTGGGTTGTGATGCTCGAGCCTTGCGAGATTGGACCGAAGACCGTTTTTTAGAAAAGTCAACCATTCGGGTCAACGGTCAACGTAAAAGTCAATGGAAGATCTATTCGAACGAGTCAAGCTTCGTATTAATTAAATCAACTTTGATTTAATTAACAGTTTATGTTATTTATCTTTACTTGTAATTTTGTTCATTTGTTATGTTTTTCTGTTGTTAGTCACCCTCACTATATATAGTGAGGGTGCCCATTACAAGTAAGGGGTTCTCCAAAATGGAAGTGATGATCTTCTTGTAGAGAAAGAGTGAGTCATGGATTTCTAGAGAGAGAGTAATGTCATGATTTTTTGTTGTAATCATTCGACTAGTTCATCATTTTTCTTGTTGTAATCATCATCATCTCTTCATGGTTTTCGAATCCGACCCTCGTTCTTGCTCAAGATCAGGATTCTTGATGTGAAAATCGGTCCTGACATAAAGTACCTCTTATAATCACAACAAGGCCAATAAGATTACATCTATCCGACACTTATTCACATACGCAAACTTAGACCAAACCTTTACATTCTTCCTTACTCAAAACCTTTAAAAAGATTTATGTTTATAATAACCATTTATTAAAACACCCCCGAAAACTGTTCCTAACTGGTAATCATAATCTCAAACATTTATGGGCGTTAAAAGATTCCACGTATGGGTATCAACACAAAACACGTAAAAGCATTTAACTCAAATACTTTTTGAGTAAATAGTTGAATATATCACATTGTATGTATATCAGCCCAAAAATATTAAAACATTTAAAAGTGGGCTCATAGAACTCACCTTATTCTCTTAAGCGGTTAATTCAGGCAAAACCTCCGTTATGCTTTCAAATTAAACCTAATCGCGTATTGTATGGCTTTAACACAAGGTTTAATATAATAAACACTCTCTATGTTTATTTTAACATCTTATTATCTTAATAATATTCAGTTATTAAGTTTATCCCTTTTAAAGGTCAAAATGACCAAAATGCCCTTTGGGCAATTATCTTCTTCTTTTAACAATAATATGATGACGCGCATTCCTATAAGTAAACGCTCACTCCGGGATCGCCCAGTGAGGTATGCCAGGTCCCAATTGGGATTTACGCGAGACCCCCGCTTTGCCAGAAACCCCAGTGTACAGGCGCTTACCCTTTCGGTCTGCACGAACTTCTAAATATCCGATTAACTCGGTATCCTTAATTCTTTATTATTTATCCAATTTAATGTCATATATACTTATTATATATGTAAACATGTTACTATGCAAAAAAAAAGTCCCCATACCCTCCGGATTATTTTATATTAAATAAGCTTATTTCAAAACCCTATTTTCCCTTTTTTCTTATTTCTTGATCAAAACTCATTTTTATTTGAAACCGAATTAGGCTATTATACTTTATAACATTTTATAATATGCTTTAAAGTATCAAAGCTTAGCTAAACACCGTTTACCCAATTTGGACAGAACAACGTTACGAAAACCCTAATTTTGACCCCTTTAACAAAACGTTTACCAACCTTTTCCAATTATGAAATAAACTTAGGGATTTCTTAAATTACATTATGTTAGGACTACCTACAAAATTTCAGACCCTAATTCCAACCCGATCACTCGATTTTGGCAAAACAAGCTCAAGAACCCTAATTTTTACATAATTTTAGGAATCATAATTAGACACAATATTATTAAAAACTAAGATAGGTTATTTTAGATCACACCAAATGAAGAGTGACTGGATAATTTCAACTACCAATTCCTCGTGGTTTGCCTGAATTCGACTGATGAAGGTTTCAGTTCTTCTTAGGGTTTTTAGGAGATGTTTTGGTGGAATTGTGAGGATCTAAGGCCGAATTTGACCCTTATTTATACTGGTCGGATGTGAAAGTTCGTGAACCTTGGATCGTCTACTCAATCTAGCTATCTCGGACAACGTAATTAAACCGATTGTTTTATTTATCAAAACGAACAATTACAATCAGTAAGCACTCAGAAACAGACTCAGAGAAACACCGTGGAAAACAAACACTTAACACTTGATCTCACACGCTCTACTTAACTCTGTTTTAAAATACAAAGCCAAACTTTCTATATATACACGACTGGGCGAACCCTAGGCGAACTGCCAGTTCGCCTGAATCCGAACTGCAGTTTGGACCCAGTTCGCCTAGCAGCTTGAACTTTGTCTTGAACTTTTCATCTCCTTGTCTTGATACTTCACACGACACACAAATTATACATTAACAAACTCCCCCTCATCGTGTGCAGTATCTATTCAACATATCAAAACTGTATCTTCAATCAAACTACCCCTCAAGTGCGGAATCCGTTCAAAATATCTTCCAACAAACTCCACCTCAACTTGATAGTAGTTTGATCTTGAATACTTGACGATGTCCGGTGTATCTCTTTCTCTATCAGCAGCTTTAGAAGACTTGAAGTTGTGATATCTCTCACTTTAGCAACTTGCTCAAAATTTAAATAATCTCGGTGCAAAACGTCTCTTTGAGACTTCAAGATATGATATTGAAAATTTTGATTTGTATCACGTGTTGATCAGATTGAAAATAAAACAGAAACAAAATCTTTTTGGTTTTTAGAAAGTTTATATCAAAACAAACCTAAAATCTTTTTGATTTTTCAAACTTATACTAAAACACACCAAAAATCTTTTTGTACTTTTCCGAAATTAAATGAGATTGCAATACAGAATCAAACTCTATTTTTTGGTTTGAGAAAGATCACTATATGGGATCATAAAGGTCATGGCGCACTAAACAACACTTCAATTTCAACTAACTGAAGCACATAAGTCATGCTGATTTCCGATATAATTTGTCCATCATAAACTCAGGCAGAATCATACTCATAACATCTGGATGTGTAAAGGTATTGATTAGAATTGCTTTAACCAGCGTATCACACACTATCAGACATATTCAGACATTTTCTTTTTCTTGTGTGATTACTTCTTTTTCTCGTGTGATTACACTTGTGATTAGCACATAACATAATGTTTTCATGATATTGTCAACTGTGTTCCATGAAAAAAGAAATAAGAACGTTAAATCATCTACCTTAAGGTCGATCTTTCGATACGCAGATAAGGCCTCAGATTTAACAAAAAAAAGAAAATAAAACAAGTTGAAATTCTATAATTCAACAACAATCAGGTCGATACTTCTGTATACGCAAAAAAAGTTCGATGAATTATACGAAACACCAAAGAAAATAAAGCAGAACGTCAAACGAACAACAATCAGGTCGGTCTTTCGACACGCAGAGAAAGTCCAATCGTTTGACAAAATAAAGAAAATCAAACAAGTTTAAATCTTTACAAAATGAACACATGTATACATAGAGACTTCTCATTTTGTTTTTTAAACTTATTTTTCTATTTTTGTCATGAAATACGCTTCAAGATGTTTTCCATATGGTTAAGCATTAGCATTTTGTGTGTATCTCATCTGAATACTTTCTGATTTGCCGAGTCTACCAAGCATATCAAACAATGATTTTATGTCTCTTTCATCTACTCTATCCATGAGTCAGATACATAAGTCAATGTACCATCATTTCCCAATGATCAATTTCTCAAAATTTTATATAGTTTGCATGTATTCACCTTCACTATATATTTTGCATGTATTCATCTTCTTCCCATAACATGCATTTGCTCAATTTCTCCCCCTTAAAATGAAAAACTCTATTTTTGGATTTTTCATTTTACACAAACAAGACTCTATTTTTGGCTTTTTTTTATTTATCAATTTTCACATTGAAACACAAACAAAACATAAAGAAAGAAAATTGATCAACCAACACTGATTCCTTTCAGTTTAAAGTTTTAGAAAACTTTCAGGTTAGTAAAATATTTCATGAAATTTAAGTTAAGCAGAATACTCCTCCATCAATAACTTTGCAATCATCGATAGGTCTTCTAGAAGTACCTGCACACTGGTCAAACTGATTACCTCATAAATGACCTGAAGCGAAATGCTTCTGGCCGACTAGTGTCCTGATTTTGCTTTGAAACCACCTTAGGTTTCCATATTTGTTGTTTTGGTAATTCAGTTTTTGATGAATCAATCACAGGTAACTGTGATGAAGAATCTACATTTTGAATCTTTTTGAAAATGGAACAAAACGTTTGTGTTTTAGAAAGAATGTAGGCTCACATTCATCAAAAACTCTGCCTTGTTCATCAATGAGCTTTGGTTTGGCAGGTTTACCAAAAACTGGAATCTTTTGAAATCTTTGATTTGAATCAGCAGGAATTGGACAATCTTTTGCCATATGCCCTTTTTGTGGGCAAATATAGCATAAACGATCAGCTTTGTCCCACCTTTTAGGCGCATGCATAGTATTACAAACATGGATATCTCTAATGTGATCAAAGGAAGAATCATATACCTGATGCTTGTGATCATGAACCCATTTGGATGTTGGGCTTTTAGAGATAGAAGCATCAGGAGAAAATTTTACAGTTTGATTCTTCATGGTTGTTGAAGCAGGATCTTTGAAAAATACCTCTGAAATCTTGCGTGCATCAACGCAATGAAGAGGAAAGTCTTGATTAGAAAATAGTTGTTCCGAACCCTTGTGTTTGAAAAACCTTTCGGGTTGAACTTTTTCAGCCTTGAATGTATTTTTCTTGACTTTCTTCATTTTGAGCTTATGCAGATTTTGTTGTTTAGAAGCTTCAACACCCTCATCTCCAACAACTTTTTGCTTAAATCCCAAACCAACACCTTTTCCAGAAACTCTTTCTTCAGCACCTGAATTTTTGTGTCCATCCTTTGCTAATCTTGAAAACTCAGCTTTAACTTGATAAACATTTTTCTTTTTATAGAAAATTGTCTCATCAAATTAAAGTTGAGAACGAATTTTCTCACTTGAAGTAGCTGACTTCTCATTTTCTGTTGAAGATGAACCAGAAACAAATGTTGAGACCTGAGGAACTTCAAATTGCTTGTTCTTCTTTTTGCCTTTCTTCTTATTCTTCTTCTTTTTCACAACCTTCTTTTCTTCGGTAGTGGATGATGAAAACTTTAAATAATCATATTCTTCAACCTTTTCTTGCACCTCTTTGACCGCTTCTTTGATACTAGCTGGGGGTGATGCAGTTTTATCAAACATCTTTTCAAAATTTGCATCATTCGCTAAAGAGATTGTGAACAATTGCGAATTGGTGACATTGTTTAGAAGACGAGTTACATCAATAACTTGTATCTTCAAATCTGAAATATGTTGCTGTGCTTCAGCCAACTCTTTTTCAGTAGCAATCAGTCTTTTGGAAACTTTATGTGTTTCAAAATTTTGCAATCGAAGATTATCAAGCCCGTCAAACAATTCCTTCTTTAATTTATCCTCATTTCGTTTTTAAATTTCCAGATTCGTAGTGTGAACTTTATTGACACTGATCAACTCTCGCTTTTCATCCAACAACTTTTCCATATCAACTTGATAAGCTTCAATATTAGAAATATACTCTTCAAAATTATTTGTAAGCAGATCAAACTTGATTTTTGATTTATCAGACAGATTTTGAAAATCATTAGCAGCATCTTCTGCTTCATCTTTCCATTTCTTAACTTCTTGAACCAAATCATTATTTTCCTCACTAAATTTTACATTTTTTGCTTCATCATCCTTTCTATTCTGTTTAGATATTTCCAAAACCTCATTTATCAACTTGACCTCCTTTATCAAAGACTCATTTTGCAAATCTAACTCTTTTTCATTTTTCTTTGAAACCTCCAAATCTGCTTTAACCAAATGAAGTTCAGCGGTGAGCATTCTGACTTCTTCCATCAAAGATTCATTATCTTGCATCAAACCTTCAATTTTGGATTCAAACTTTTCAGTTTCAGCAGCTTCATACATAACCATCTTGCTCATGTGTAACAATCAAAGCAGATGTATCAAACTGCTTGCCCTAATCATAAGTTCCATTATTCTGAGGAGTTAAAGCTGTTTGATTTGAATTGCTTGAAGACGGTTGTGAACTATTTGTAGCTTTTGAAGTTGTCTTATGAATATGAGATTGCTGACACTCCCTAGCAAAATGTCCAAGATTTGAACATTTGTAACATTTGATCTTAGATTTGTCAAATTTCCAACTTGTCATCAAAAACTTGTTTTCCAGTTTTCTTGTTATACTTTTGTGATCTCTGAGATAACATAGCCAATTGCCATGACATATCCATTTCATTTAAGTGATCATCGTCAATTTCATTCACATCATCTTTAATTAGCTGAGCCTTGCTAACATCATTGATAAACATTCCAAATGATGAAAAAAATGAGAGCACAATCATCATCCGATTTGACACAAAATGCATTCTGATTTGACGATTCTGGAATCGTAAAGCTACAACCTCTTGATGAATTTGTATCACATGAAACTCCATACACTTTTCCAATAAAAGCAGTAATTGGAGCTGAACCAAGAATTGGTTTAGCCTTAGAAGTGATACTAGCAGCATTTTCACCATGATACAACTCCGGATTTTGCAACTTAGCCATTGACTTTTTAGAATTCATCATTTCCATCTCACGGGCATGAAGTTTGCCAGTTAAATCATGAAATGTTAATATGGAAAATTCTTTATCATGTGTAAGCAACAACACATAATTTTCCCATTTTTCTGGTAATGCTTCCATTATTTTCTCTATCAATTCTTCATCCATTTTCTCAATTCCCACAATCTTCAATTCACTAATTAGATGTGACAATCTTGATGTAAGTGCATGGAACGATCTTACTACTGGATGAACCGATCAATCTAGTGCACACAAATGTTAATAAGCTTTGTTTTATTAATTTCACAAAGAGAACAATTACAAAGCTTTGGTTTCTCTCTCTAGAACACACACACAAAAAGTGTAGAATCTGACTAAGAGTTCTAACATGCTAAACAGGTCAACCTATTTATAGGTGACTTAAACTGCCTAGTGTACCATCCAACGTACCATTGGTACGTTGGCTCCGTACCAAATGGTACGGACCATGGTACGCTGTCTCTAAGACTCACACAATAATGTTCTCATATAGATACAATACATGAGACACACTGTAGCATAGGAATATGCTCTAACAAACTCCCCCTTAACGTGTAGTGTATCTATGCTAACTAAACTTCAGTCTTCAATATTCAGCATCACTGCATCTGATCTTCGACTTGAAATATCTTGTCAACTAGAGAACTTGCATGGATGGATAACTTCTTGAACAATATTTGAACTTGAAGATCCATTTGTGAAAGATACTTCATACACCCCATTTCACCATGCTTGAGTCTTGACAGCACACAACCTACAATTTCAGAAGACAGAAACGCGGTTTTCCATTTTCAAGCCAACAATATTTAATCTTGGCGCAAAATTTCTCTTTAAAAATCCAAGATATAGATTTGAAAATTGTTTTTCGTATCTTGTGTTGATCAATTAAAAACAAACAAGAAATAAAATATTTTTGGCTTTTATGAATTTTATACTAAAACACACCATCTTTTTGATTTTTCTGAAATGAAAAATAAAATGCAATACAAAATTAGACTCTATTTTTGGTATTCTGCGAGAAAGATCACGACGCGAGATCATATCAGACATAACGCATCTAACACATTTCAATTTCGGTCTTAATCAACATGCAAGCCAAGATAATCGCAAATACAATATTTGAGTTTATTTCAGCACGAACCAATCATTTTTATCGTTTTCAGATATGCTTAATGTAATATTATCATGCACTGATAACTCGGCCCCCACTCTACGGAAATACTGGCAAATCATCATGCTTATCATATAGAAGCACATTTTCTTAGAGATTTAATCATCCTTGATGAGTCATGCAACAATAAAGCAGAACCCCGAATACCTAGCAATCAGGTCGGTCTTGTGGACACGCAGAGAAAGCCCAAGTATTTGAGAAAATAAGAAAGCAAAACAAGTTGAAGTTATATAATTCAACAACAATCAGGTCGATACTCCCGTATACGTAGAGAATGTCCGATGAATTATATGAAACACCAAGAAAAATAAAGCAGAATGTCAAACGAACAACGATCAGGTCGATCTTTCGATACACAGAGAAAGTCCGATCGTTTAACAAAATAAAGAAAATCAAACAAGTTTAAATCTTTCAAAATGAAAACATGCATTCATCAGGATATCTCTTATTCTATTTTTGTCAGAATCATCACACAACATTCATCAAGAAGTAAATAACCAAAGATCATCTGGCAAGCTTTATGTTTATATCTTACTTGCAGATATCAGATTAGTCATGCACATTCACAGATTATGCAAGTACCTACAGCTTTTAGACTTAATCTATCCATGGCAGATAAATGTATATGCTGATGTACTATCATTTCTCGCTTTTGTCGAATCAATTTCTCAATTCTTCATTTTTTTATACTTTCCAATTTCTCCCCCTAAAATTCAAACAAACGCTATTTTTTGAATTTTCAAATTTTCTCCCCTAAAAACATGAACGAAAGAAAATGAAAAACAACAATAAAAATGATCGATCAACACTTGACACATTTTTGAAATTGATAGTCTTTGAAAATCAGTGTTTCAAATATAGTGACGATGCATTTTAACTTAAATCAACCACGAGTATCTCACTGTCAGCAATCTCTCGATTACTATAGGTCTTCTTGAAATACCTGCAAACACTGAAAAATAATAAGTTTTTAAACCCCGACCCTCATCCACAAAGATGATAGGTCGTCCAGTGTCTTCAACAAAATCTGTGTTGGCTGTGGAGACAACTTTTGGTCGCCATTCCTGTTTTGGTTTGAAACTTTCTAGTGAACAATTGTCAACTGATGAGTGACAATTAGAGCTACTACCCAACTTTTCAGGATTAAATCTCTTTTCCAGAAAAATTGTGTGTTGGGTATTGGTTCACTGGAAATAATGCCATCAGGATCAACACACTTTGTATGTTTGGCATTTGATGATGAAATGTTATTAGTCGTAGGACAATTTTTTAGCATAATGACCTTTCTTACGACAAACATAACACAGTCGATGATTAGTTTGACTGATTGAAAATGGTTTTCCAAACTTATCAATCGAACATTCATCAAAAACTTTTGAAACCACAGGTTCTAATTTCTTTGGTTTCTGAAATATTGGAAAACATTTTGGAGAATCATAAAAATGAGAGTCATCTCCATAACCAAATAATTTATCTTTATGATAAAACCTGTTAGAATTTGCGGAATGAATATGAATTTTTACCGTCTGGTGGTGTAATATCAGATATGCAAGAAGACTCTTTAGAAGAAATCTTTTCATTTGCAGATGGTGAAGATACTTTCTTCTTCCAAAACTGAGGCTTCTTCTCTAAAAACACCTTTTGTTTCTTTTTCTGCTTAACTTTAAATTCCTTCTTGTTGAAATCCTGACTTTGCATTTCACTTCCATCAAATCCTAAACCACCATTTTTTTGTTTGAATTTATCTTGCACAGAAATTGGTACCTCATGACCTTGTAAATTTAGACTTGATTCCTTTCAGATCATTCGTCCAGGAAATCAACGAATCATCTATCACAATCTTAGAAAACTTTTGAACTTTCACGTTTCCTAGATTTCCGTCAAAAATCTTTTCTTTATCAAGAAATATAGACTTGGAATCAAACTTCAATATTTTGCAATAATCAACCTCCTTTTTATTTTTCTTAGATTTTACCTCTGTTTTCTTTCTTGAACTCTTATCAGCAAATTTTGAATAATCATGAACTTCTTCTGTAATTTTCAAAGTAGTGATAAACTTGTCAATAACCATAGGAGGTGAAACACTTTTCAGAATAACATCACCAAACACTTGTTGAAAATTCTCATCATTACATAAGTAATTTATGAAAGATGGAGAATTCGTAAAATTATGCAACTGCCTCTTTAGATCCAGAATTTCAATATTCAACTCGGAAATTTTTGTTTGTGCCACTGCTAATTCCTTTTGAGAATCAATGAATTGCTCAAAAGCAATATCTGACACACGTTTTTCTCTTATCAGTTCACCATGAGCATTACGTGTCTCTTGAATAACCTTTTTCCATCTTTGTTTATAAATCTCAACATTTTCCTTCAACAGTGTATTCTCTTCTATCAACTTAGTCTTTGCATCAAGCAATTATGTGTTGTCTTCTTGATGATGAAGTTCTTTATCAGCAAGTTCAACACAAGTCTTCTGAAGTGTATCATATTTTTCCTTCAAAAGCACACTTTTAGAATAAAGTACATCAAAGTCTTCAGTAAATTCTTTTTCATTAACTTTAGCTTTAGTGCAGTCTTCAATTAACAGTGCTATTTCTTTCAACCAATCTTCCTTAACTTTAACAAAATCAGTACACATTGTACACGAGGAAGAGGCACTCTGTTGAATTTTTGCTTCGTAACCATCACGAATTTTATTTTTCCATTCCTCCAATTCTTTTCTCAGAATACTATTTTCTTCAGATATCTTCGTTTCTTTCTTCTCTAATTCTTCAATTTTACCTTTAAACTTCAACTCTTGATCAACTGTTTTCTGAGAAATTGTAGACATATGTTCCTCACATTGTTTCTTTACAAAATCCCATATCCACTTTGCTTTTCGACAATCCTTGACATGATTTTTAAGAGTTATAGGCAAAGCTAACAGAAGAAGTGCAATAGCTTTTTTATTTTGATCATATGATTTCCTTTCTTCAATTGAAAAATCCCATCTTGCCTTACAATCACCACCAAAAGTTGGATACTTATATTCATTTGAAACCGGTAACCACAGCATTTTATCCAAATCAAAAATATATGCTCTAAAATTTGTGGCCAAACCATGATAATCTCCAAGATTTATCAACTTCAGCACATTCTGACTATCACTCGCAATGAATGCATCAATTTCATACATTTTGAAAATTGTGAAATTGGATATCAAAACTTCAAACTAAAGCCCAAAGGTCTTAGAGGCAGATTTTGGGGGTCAAACCGGAGGGTGTTGGTCCCAAAACAACAATCGAGCAGGATATTGTAAACACAAACAAGTGCGGAAACCTTGTTTGTGAGTGATTCGAGAAGAAGATGATGAAAAAGACAAGATTTAAGATGACGAACAAGCAACACGATCAAGTCTTGAATGAAGAACAATCAATCTTCTTGAACACCGAGTTTGCAATCGTAAATATATGGAGAAAACAGAAAATCGTAAACAGCAAACTTGTATTAATCATAAACACTTGGGGTATTTATATAACCCTTACAATAGCCCTAGAAGAAATCGTAAACACACTAGCCCAACAAGCCCAAACCGTAAACATACTAAGCCCAAAACAAGTAAGCCCAATCTAATGTTCATGCCTCATAATGTATAGCCCAACAATCTTCCCCTAGGCATGAACCATTAGAGCGTCTACGGAAGCAGCAAATCAAATCTGATGGTATTAGGCTTCTTGCTCGACCACCATTCACGTTCCACGATCCGGTTCGCTGAACCATGAAAGATTCCCACCCTTATAGCATTTTCAAGATCATTCTCATCTCCAAGAATAGGTTGGGAGGCGAGGAGTTTGATATCACGTTCACCAAACCTCTGCAGATCGACCGGATCATAGAAGCGAAACTCTCGCATCTTCTTGCAAACCACCACCACCTCATGAGTTGTTGGATCATAAAACTAATTGTCAAAGTCTTTCACTATTCGTCCAACATGTTGATCACTCTAGTTCTTTTGGTGGGTGGTCTCCTCACTTCTCCAACAGGCTCTCCTGTTACCGGGTCTGTTCCAGTCTCAACCCATCTGACCTGTTTGAGATCGAAGTTCACAAAGTTTTCTACCATATGGCTCATCAGATTGTCACGAACTTGATCTCCTTGTGCATTCCTCCATCTGTTTATATACGGAGCCCTTAGCAAATTTTTAATCTCTGGCTCTGTCCAGGAGTGAAATTGGCCCCTTGTTCTGTAATACTCCACTGGAATGTACCCATCCCAAAACAACAATCGAGCACGATATTGTACACACAAACAAGTGCAGAAAACTTGTTTGTGAGTGATTCGAGAAGAAGATGATGAAAAAGACAAGATTTAAGATGAAGAACAAGCAACACGATCAAGTCTTGAATGAAGAACAATCAATCTTCTTAAACACCGAGTTTGCGATCGTAAATATATGGAGAAAATAGAAAATCGTAAACAACTAACTTGTATTAATCATAAACACTTGGGGTATTTATACAACCCTTACAAAAGCCCTAGAAGAAATCGTAAACCCACTAGCCCAACAAGCCCTAACCGTAAACATACTAAGCACAAAACAAGTAAGCCCAATCTAATGTTCATGCCTCATAATGTATAGCCCAACAGAGGGTACTAGCCGTTAGGAACTAAAAGTGTAGATCTCGTCGACACGGTCGTTTTGGCTGGTATTAGCTCCACTAACTCTTAACGGTTCTCAAGTTACATCAGTTTTAGTGAACACTACTTTTCTGCCAGCGTACCAAATCTTTGACCACCGTACCAAAACTTTGACCGGACCAAACTCTTCAGCGTACCACAATTCTCAGTGTGCCAAACTAATCGGCGTATCAATGAACTCAGCGTACCACCGTTGAAGATTGCCTTGTGTACCAGTCAGTGGACCAAATGGTACGGCGTAACTGCTCCGAACCAACAATGAAGATTGCCTAGCGTACCATCAACGTACCAGCAGTTCATCCAGCGTACCATGACATTCAACCGGCGTACCAACACTATTTTGACTATTTTTGAGAATTTGGACGTTTTGGACTGTAATTTGCAGGTAGGCAACGGAAATACACTAGGAATGTTTTGCAATCGAGTTTAACACCAAAAACACTCAAATTTGAGGTAAATTGATGAAAAACCAAAGAAACCCACTTTATCTCACTAGAAAAACCCAATTTTGATCAATTCAAACCAGCAGAGCAACCTGGATTTGCTCTGATACCACTTATGAGTGCACGGAACGATCTTACTACTGGATGAACCGATAAATCTAGTGCATGAGAATGTAAATAAGTTTTGTTTTATTGATTTCACAAAGGGAACAATTACAAAGCTTTGGTTTCTCTCTCTAGAACACACACACACAAAGTGTAGAATCTGACTAAAAATTCTAACATGCTAAACAGGTCAACCTATTTATAGGTGACTCAAACTGCCTAGCGTACCATCCAACGTACCATTGGTACGTTGACTCTGTACCAAATGGTACGAACCATGGTACGCTGTCTCTAAGACTCACACTATAATGCTCTCATATAGATACAATACACGTGTGACATGTTGTCCGAAACAGGTCAAACCTCTCTCCATTGACTTTTCAATTTGAATGTTCATACATCTTAATTTTATGATTGACTAAATTAGTTTTAATGATTAACTGATAAATGATATAATTCCGCGTTTGTATGCCTGTAAAATACGAAAGTTTTCATATTTAAATATGGAACTTCAATAATAAGAAAAAATATAAATATAAAAATTTGACTTTTTATATTTTCTCAAAAATTGATATAAACTATTTCACTTTAAAACGTTTAGTGAATATAAAATGTGATAAAAACATATCGTTGTCAAGAGTTAGCCAAACGAGGAACCAGTTAAACATGTTGGGCCCGGTTAGGCCCAATAAGTACAAAATGACCCGGATAAACCCGAAACTTAACCTGGAGACTCGACTCAACTCACCGAAGGATCAACCCAACAGGGGACCCGACCCGCGGCCTAAAAGGCCTTGGGCCGAACCCGGTCCCTCTCTCCCTTTTGGCCCACTCGAAGAATCGGCCTAAACCCGATCCACCTTACTCGCGCCCCAAACCGGAAGCCCGGCTCACCCCTCTCCCGAATCCGATTGGGCTTCGGCCCATTCTTTTCCCCGACCTTTGATGGGGCTTCGGCCCGACTCCCCTCCTCATTTCTTTTGGGCTTCGGCCCAACCGTAAAACAAATTAAATAAATTGTTTAGCCCATGTGAGTTTTATAAAATTTATCCCACTAGATTATTATAAACTTTTAGCCCATCAACTTTTTATAAAATCACCACCCTTGTAGTTTTAATATACTTGGACTATAATTTAAAAAGTTATGATTTTTATAAACACCTAACCCCTTCATGTTTTATAAAAGCTCTTACTTTTTATAAAATACATGGAAGATTTATAAACTAATCACCTACACATGGTTTAGTTGGGTGAATGAGAGGTAGACAACTCACCTAGTCTACACCTTGATTAGTGTTATTAACCAATGGTTAATGGACCAAATCTTGGCTATAAGAGAAAGCTTCCACCTCCCACTTGTTCCCTCACACCACAACACCCAACCATCACTCTCTCCCTCCCCTTGCTTCCTTTCGGCCGACACCACCTCCTAAACACCACCTGCCGTCGGCTGCCGCCACCTCCAGCCACTGCCCCAGCCGCCGAGAACCACCGCCGGACCACCACAGCCCTGTCGGACCACCGCCGATCACCTCCCTCTTCTAGGTTCTCACTCACAAACACTTGTGAGTTTTCTAAACCCCATTTCTCCTATGATTTCTACATACTTTAGCACCCAAGAAAGCCCACCAAGTCTTGACAACTACCCTAAAACAACTAAGTTTTTGAATGCTTGCATTTGTTAAACAACTAACAAAAACTCTCTTCTCTATCTCTTTCTCTCAAGATCAAACACTCTTTTGGTGCATTTGAATGCTTAAAGATAGCCAAAGAGTGTGGTGAAACACACTTGTGAAATCAAGTGAAAGTAATAAATGTGCACCAAGATTCTTGCATTTATGAAATCCTTGATTTCAAAGTTAGTTGGTTAACAAACTCAAGCCTCTTCATGTTATTAATCAAATTAATAAAAAGATGACAAAATAAGATGATAAAATGATTATATGCTTGTATTTTTAATTTGTCCTAAGACATGAAATGTGTTAGTTGATTTCCATTTAATTATTGTCCTAACACAAATGTGTTAGTTGATTGTTAATCAAAATGTCCTAACATAAAAATGTTAGTTGATTGTCCTAACATAAATATGTTAGTTGATTGTTATTTAATTTAGATTGTCCTAACACAGATGTGTTAGTTGATTGTTAATCATTTAAATGGTCCTAACACTATATGTGTTATTTGATTTAATTATAAATCACATTTTGTTAATAAATGGACACTTCACATGTTAGAATTTAAATATATGTTACACATGTAAATTATGACAAAAAATGACTAAACAATTTATGACAATTAAAAGAAACAAAAAGAATATTCTTGGTTTAGTAAAAATATAACACATTAAATTTGTTATAAAAGTTTCAAGACAAAAGGAATTTAATAGATTTTCTATACTAAAAATGGAAGGAATAAATTTATGTCAAATGATTAATTTGACATAAATTCTTGGGTTTATTACAAGTCTTTAACCATTTAAAGACATGTTATAAAAATAGAAGTTTTCTATAAAAGACATTTGTAGAAATAAATATTTCTATAAAAGATTTTTATAAAAATAATCAAAAGACAAGAAAATGACTTTAAAAGTTTTTATGAACTTTCATTATTACTTTGACGAAATCAAAGTAATCAAAAATGAAAATACGTTGCGAAGTAATAAAACCGGGACCACACGGCGATATACGCGAAAACGTAAATGTTAGAGATTTAAAACAAAACTTCTCATCGGGTTTTATAAAGACAACTTTTATAAATCCAAGCGTCGCCATCTAATGTTTTAGAACAACGTTTTCAAAGAAATGAATATTTCATGCAAATGAAATATTAAACGATTTCGAAATATTAAATGATTAAATGTAGTGACTTAAAAATATATCTTCCAAACGATTCATGTTTTGAAATAAAATGAACCTTGAATAATTATCCACTTGACTAATAATTATTTACAAGAGTTTAAACTTTGAATTATTTAAAGTTCCCCAAGAAACGTTAATCATAATTATTTAAAAATAATTATAACTTGCATGATTAACAAATCAAACACATACTTATTTAACAAAAAATAATTATACAACTCATGAAAATAATAATAAACATTATTAATTTTAACTCAATATTCAGGACTTGATTAAAATACTAAATGCTTAACCTTTTATATTTATTGAACATAAATATAAACCATCACGAAAGTATTTATTTAATAAATACAAGCTAACTGGTTTTTAAACGATTACAAACGGGATTAAAATGTTAAGACTTGACCGGTATCACTTGGGTGACTTATGTTACTCAAATGATTGTAGACCTTATGCATGTGCCTATTTAATTATTTAGGACGTTACGTGCTACCGTGCCTACTGTCAGGACCGATTTTCACTACAAGAATCTCGACATTGAGCGAGAACGGAGGTTGGATGAGAAAACCCGAGACGATGAAGATGAGAAGAATCAAGGAAATCATACACAAGAAAGATGATAATCAAGTCGAATGATTTCATTAGTCGAATGATTACAAGATAGAAATCATGATAACACTCTCTCATGGAAATCCATGACTCACACTCTCTCTCTAGAATGGAAATCTCACACTCTACAAGTAAATCATCATCTCCACATTTTGGAGACTCCCTTACTTGTAATGGGCACCCTCACTATATATAGTGAGGGTGGCTAACAACAGAAAAACATAACAAATGAACAAAATTACAAGTAAAGATAAATAACATAAACTGTTAATTAAATCAAAGTCGATTTAATTAATACGAAGCTTGACTCGTTCGAACCGATCTTCCGTTGACTTTTACGTTGAGCGTTGACCCGAACGGTTGACTTTTCTAGAAAACGGTCTTCGGACCAATCTCGCAAGCCTCGAGCATCACAACCCAGTCTCTGAATCAATTCACATGGATTCTTCAGTCGAATGCTTCGGTAAATAGATTTGATGGCATCAGTCACATAGATTTTAGTTCCAACATATTCCCCCTTGACTAATGCTTTCAAATCTGTTCAAACTGCTGAAGAATCGCTCTGTTGTACATCTTCAATGAGAAACTGATAAACCCGAGACTTTCTGTCGTAGAGATTCCCCCTCTGAACAAGCTTCTTTTGTTCTTGTTGCTCCGGTTGAGATCCAAGTGTTTCGCTCACTCGGTTCACACGGTCGGGTACAATATTGAGAAAATGTTGAACATCGGCGTCAAAACCGCAACAAACTGAATCAGATAAACCAGTCAAACATCGAACATGCTCCAACTTCAGATAATCGACCCGATAATCCAATTCCATAATAATTCCTCATATTTCTCTAAATCTCTCCAAAAACATAAAGTCGGAAGCGTAAAATCAGATGCGAAGAGTCGAACCGTCGCGATCGGTTGCCTAGAGATACCAGATAAATAATCTTGAGATCGGACAATCTCGCGAAAAACCGGAAGTCAGATGCTGACAGTTGCGAATAATCCACGTGACTGAGGTTGGATGTGAAAATAAGGATAAATGTCAAATCTGAGAAAAACTGAGATCCCGAGCGTAAAATGATCATAACCGGAGTCTTCGTAATTTTGGGCGAAGAAAAATAAGCTCCGAAAAATATTCCGTGAAGATTTATGAATTACTGGTGAAAACGCCTCAAACTGAAAAATTCCGTCAATTTTCATCAAGAAACGGCCATCCGAGATATTTAATTGAAATATTCCACAATTTAACTGAGATTCCAGTTAATCCGGTTAGTTGATATCCATGCTACATTAGATAAAAATAAAAACCGTGAGACATAACGAGAAAACTGCATAATTAACCGGCTAAAGAAGCTAACCCGTCAATGGTCGATAGCTAACGTGCGCGTGACGTCAATAAACGAGAAACCCATAAATAATTAGAATAAATCCGAGACTAATAAAAAAATTTCCGCAATTCCGTTCGGACATTATCTCCGTTGGTCTCGTAAAAAACCGATAGAAAAAGCCCAGCATTTAACGAAAAAGCTGAAAAATAATTATGAGTGATTAAATCCCCAATAAAAACCTTAATCCATGTGTATTATTTTCCACCAATCAAAATTCAGCCTTGAGAAAACACAATCCTTGTGTATGTGATTCAGCCAATCAGAGTTGAGCAAAAATACATCCAATGGTTGAGATTGGGCTGGGAAAGAGAGATCCAACGGCTCACAGCTGTGATCAGTGTGAGCTTGAAATCCGCCAATCAGAGAGCGCCATCAGAAGCCTTCCAACGGCTATCTCCAACTTGTGTGGGCCCAAGCGCATTCTATCTACCAATCAAAAATCGACGAGAACATGGAATGTTG